>VXAY01003767.1:1011887-1057830 GCA_013399855.1 Oxyruncus cristatus | reverse complement strand
TGTCAAGCCTCTTTTGTCTGTATAAAACTTCTCTCATCTCATAGCAATTGTGTAAAAGGTTTAAAAAAAATTAGCCCAGAGTAAACCCACAACAATAAGTATCTGAAGGGAGGGTGTCAGGAGGATGGAGCCAGGCTCTTCTCAGTGATGCCAAGCGTCAATGGGCAGAAACTGATGCACACGAAGTTCCATCTGAATATGAGGAAGAACTTCTTTACTTTGCAGGTGACTGTGAACTAGAACCGCTTGTCCAGAGAGGTTGTGGAGTCTCCCTCAGTGGAAAATTCAAGAACTATCTGGATGGGATCCTGTGCCACGTGCTCTGGGATGACCTTGCTTGAGAAAGGAGGTTGGAGCGGATGAAAATAATTTAAAAGAGTAGGAAAAGGATGTACAGACAGACAAGTAGAAATGCAACATGAAAAACGTGACATGTTTGGGGAATAATAGGAATAGAGAATGGGAAAACTTTAGGTTGTTGGAATGTGTGAACATAATTTTGTTATGGTAATGACAGCATTATTTGATATGATGGCTTCATTGGAAGTAACGGCAGAAAGCTTATTTAGTGAAGGCAATTTCCATAACTAGCAAGTACACGACTGAGAAGTTCAAAGCTATAAAATCAAGAAGGAACCAAGTTGTGAATGTGTATCCAGCTCGCACCAACTCAGCATGGGTGGTAGAACTGACTCCCCTGCTACTGCCTTCCCTGGTCAGCTGAGGTAGCAGAGACTGTGCAGGTTACCTGCCTCAGGCAGAGATCATAAGCCTACTTCAGGCTGAGAAACAGAGAGGAAATTCCTGTAATGCATCATTCCAGCAATGAAGTGAGTGATAAAACCCACTTCTCTCATGCTCTCCCTTCGTTCTCCAAAGTGAGAAACATATCATCTTGACAAACCCCAAGTTATGTATTAATGACTGGCAAAAGGACACAGGAAGGTAAGTGATGATGTTGAGAGAGAGCAGCGGTGTTCCCAACACTTGTTACTCAGTTTGGAGACCTTTCATAACACTGATTCTCTTTGTTGCTTTAAGGAGGTGTCAGTGAAAGGGTTAATTTTTCTACCTGAGGCAAACTTGTTTCATCCTTATCAATACATTTTGCTTTCATTTCCAAGAAGTATCGAGGGAGTCTTAAAAATAAAAAAAAGCAAAATTCCCATGAAAACAGGTATTCAATAGACAATGCAAGACTGAATGTGAGTGAATAGCAAAGTTTGTAGAGAAATTAAATTTCTCTAAATTTCTTCTCTGGAGAAGAGAAGGATGCATGGTTCTCCACGTCTACTCTGCTCTTGTAAGTCCCCAGTGCATACAGTTCTGGTGCCTCCAACATCAGAAGGACATGGAACTGTTGAAGTAAGTCCAGAGGAGGGAAATAAAGTTGATAAGATGGCTGGAGCACCTCCCTTATGAAGAGAGGCTGAAAAAGTTGGAGACAATAAGCCTGGAGAAAAGAAGGTTATGTGGAGACCTCGTAGCAGCCTTACAGTGTCTGAAGGGGGCCTACAGGGAAGCCCAGGAGGGACTCTTCAGCAGGAACTGTAGTGATAGGACAAGAAATAATGGGTTCAAACCAAAAGTGGGGAAATTTAGGTTAGTATAAGGAAGAAATTCTTTACTTTGAGGGTGGGGAAGTACTGAAACAGGTTTCCCAGAGAAGTTTTCGCTGCTCCATCCCTGACAGCGTTAAATGGGGCATTGAGCAACCTGTTCTAGTGGGAGGTGTTCCTGCTCATGGCAGGGTGGTTGTAATCAATTGATATTTAAGGTCCTCTGCAACCCAAATCATTCTATGATTCTATGGAATTAGAAACTAACCATATAAATCTAACATAGAAAGGAAAATTATTTTGATAACTAATTTGAAAATATTGAAAGAGATCATCAACGCGCTTGTACCAAAGGTGGGTAGAGTCCTTCTCAAATCTTCGTTCTTGAAGCATAGGCATGATGATGATGATTGAAAAGGATCCAGAAAATGGAAAGAGTTTTAGGGACTGGTTTGATGCTTCTGAAAGTGGCTGGACATGCAAAAATGTGGGAGACATCATGGCAGAAAAGTAGTCTAAGAACAAGCTATATAGGTCGTAGATATATTACGTGAAAGAAAGAACAATAAGGAATTTGTTTTAGACAGGAGTAAAAGTGAGAATATGTTAATAAAATGTGTATTCAATAATTGAGACAGAAATTAGCAGAAGTGAAAAAATGTCAGGATTTCAAAAAAGCATAGAAAAAATGTTTGGTTTGGGTTGTTTTAGTGTTTGGTTTGTTTTTGTTTTTTGTTCAAGTGGTTGGTTTGGTTTTTATTTCAGTTCAACGTGACATGTAGACCAAAGAAGCAAAGCTAAAAATGTAAGCATACAACAACGGAAATAAAGCAAGGGTAAAGGAATATTCCTGGAAGAAGCACTGGACACTTGATAAAAGTGTAGCTGTCTGGGCAGTCATGATAGGAACAGGAAAAGAAATCACTTAGAAGAGATGTTGCACAAAGAAGATGATACAGATCTTTTCAAAATTATAAGTCCTCCCTTTCAAGTCTATATTACCGCAGTGAGAGTGCTAAGAAAGTGCTTAGGAAAGAACCTAAATCCAGACTACAAGAAGATAAGTGGATCCAATTTAAAAGCAGATGCTTCACAAGACAGGATTTTCACAGACTGCAAGAATATCTTGCTCATGATGTCAAATTATTACTTAATCCTCTTGAAAGGAAGGGACGTGAATGAATGTTGTTAACAAATTACATTCATATTTGATCACTGTTCATCCAAGCCACCTTTAAATATAAGACAACTAATGAGGTTGGGAAAACACCGAGCACAAATCATGCCATCAATGCAAGTAAATTATGACTTGTGCATACAAAAAATGATAATCCCTTGGAATGCACAATAATTTATAAGTATAATGTTTTTGGAAATTCTTTTTGTATAGATACTATTCATGTCATTCTGTTCCTTCTTGCTTGCTCCTGAGCTTTTAGTCCTAGAAGTTCTCAGTACGTCTGTATATCTCAAATTACCTCTTGCTCTCAAGAGGATATTTTACTACTTTAATTCCAGCTCTGAACAAAGTAGTAATTTTTAGTCTAACACCACCACCTTTTTATGGGTGTATAAGCAGCATAACATGCAGTGTTATGGAGCTATGGAGGTGACATCCATCACTTTGAAGTCTGAGGTTATGATTCAGAGCCCTC
This sequence comes from Oxyruncus cristatus, assembly GCA_013399855.1. NCBI lineage: Eukaryota > Metazoa > Chordata > Aves > Passeriformes > Cotingidae > Oxyruncus > Oxyruncus cristatus. The sequence continues at coordinate 1,054,616 of VXAY01003767.1, read as the reverse complement.
AATGCACAATAACACTATCAGCAAGATTGGATCATTTCCTGCATGCAAATATTGCACTTAATTCTCTGACCACACAAAGTTACTCAGCAGATCAAATTGCTTATTTTCAACGTTTAATTCTAACCTAACCCCTTAACTCACAATTACTCTGAAAACATACTTCCGTGCTGCAAAATAAGTGAAACTGCTCAATTATTTTAAATAACAACAAATATTTTTTGAAGAAATCTTGCCACCATTTGTACAAACATTCAAATCTGTAAGTTTTCCAAACTACCTGAGTGAATTTGAAATGGACCTGTTCTATATGCAGTGTGAAGATCTGATATGCTTTTTTTCTGCTAAGAAGCAAGTTTTACTTTTCAATGTCATTTATATTACCCATTGCAATGAAAGTCAACTTGAGTATAGTTAAAAAAGTCTATCATGCACATTTTCAGAACCACCAGTCTTCCATGAAGAATCAGATTTTTCTTTTGCGAAATAAAGGCTATTAATATAAAACTTGGGTGTGCTTATTAGTCAAGGAGTCATGAAAGTTTTAGATTCTCATTAGAAAGATAGTCCAGAAACATCTGCACCTTGCCTGCCCTTTCTCCTTCAGAATTGAGATCTTTTCCTAGTTGAAATGGCAGCTACAACTCAGAGCAGGCTATATGTTCATCCTGGCCCACTGACATTTATTTATGAAGTCTTATATAGTGTTCTCTATTGCTCTGAAAGTAGCCATTCCTCCAGCCTGATTTCTGAAACTTTATTTCTCTAACAGCTTGTATCATCACTACAGTTACAGAAAAACGTATGTACTAAAAAAAAAAATTTGACATGTTTCCTTAGAAAATCTGTATCTTCAAAAGACATCAACATTAAATATCTGCAACAAAACTCCAAGTCATGTATCTCACGATTCTTTGTAAAGACAACTGAAGATGCTCAAAAAAATGCTTCAAATATGAACCATTTACTCCTTTTCTAAGGTAGTAACTCAAAATGCCTGAAGACTTTTCAAAAACAAATTTTTACTGTCTGCTTAACTTACACAGTTAACAACTCCTTGCAGGTTCCTTGGGTCATATTCTTCTATCACGGTATAAGGAGATGGAAAAGTCTTGAATGTTTCTCTCATAGATTTCCCCTTGCTTGTAAAAATTATGGCTGGTACTGTTCACACCAGTTCCTACTAGATTGCAGGACTGGCCTAACTGCTCTGCTTTCAACACCAGTATTAACTCTCCTAAAGCAAAAATCTTCTTTTCATTATCTCAGTCTCAGAACAGTATTAGACGTTCAAAAATACCAAAATTAATACATTTCAAGAATATATGTCTTGTATCAAGTTACAGTCAATATAAGAATTGATTGAAATAGTTGTTAGTGGTTTATACACAGTCTGCTCATTTTTAGCATGACAGTGCTTCCTGTTGGGGAAACAACTCTGTATTATAAGATATGAAATTTAAAATTTCAAATAGTTTTCTAGCAATGTAGATAGTAGCATATTTTATGGATTTCCTCAAAATTTTCACTACTGCAATCTATGCGTCAGCGCCTGAGTTGCTCATTGATTGAAAATGTTTTATTACAAAAAGCTTTTTGTTGCCCTGTTTTTTTTGTATGGATATGTCATGATATCCAGGAACTAAAGTTTAAATCTATATACCATCTACTGACTAACTAATCAGGCCATAGATCTTCAATATGCTGATCTTAGACCACTACCACAACTCTGGTAGTTCTTAAAGAGAAAAGGGTTTTCCAAGATCAGGTGAAAACTTGTGATATTACGATTTTCTTCTCTTGATGAACACTTTTCTTTACTCATATATATGGTTTAATTGGACCTAAATTTTTGAACAGTCATTGCACATCTTAGTCCAGCATGCTTCTTCAGATGTGGTAAAAATACCCCGTCCAAGTCTGAAAATCTATTAAAGGGAATCATTGGCTTTTATTTGGAGTTGATGTGATTTCTTGTAAAAGACTATAACTTCTAATGACACTTGTCTTTGTTATTTCAAGAAAAAATCAGTCAAATATGACTACTGTATTTTTATTTTTTTCAGTTCTGAAGTTGTGATTGTATACCATAACTCTTTTTCCATAAAGATGTTTTTCTCCTAAGTAGAGATGCTTGATTGACCTGTAAGCAGTCGTGGCTGTCACCATCTATATCTAATGTTAAGTTTCCATCAGACTCTCAGAATTAAGTGTTGCAGTCACTTGGATGCACATCTCCATCTTATTTCCAGTGGATTATATCTGCATGTCTGAGTGCATGTACCTTGTGATCATAATGATGATTAGGTATTACAGAGTGTAATAAGTCATGTTAATTCTTTTTTCACTATAAGCATTGCCCCTATTAAAAGCTGCTGCCATTGTATCATTCACACCTGAATTGTCTTCCAAGGCACCACATTACAAACTTGAATTATTATTGATCATCCTTTTCCCTTGCACTGAGAATATTCTGGCCTTGTATGACAACTAAATATTATCTTACTACTCAGCAGTGTGTGGTACTGCTGTATGTTAATTGCTATACAAAAGGACAACATTTCTTGCATCTCTTGTTTCATGTCTTTCCTACTGACCATTTACATGCACCCCGTTGTGATTATGACAATTTTGAATGAATGGCAGCTTACTTTCCTTAAGAGTCATGAGAGAGATTACAAACATGCTACAAATATCTTCCTTTTCACTGTAAATTTCTTCATCCTCCATCTCCACATGTATTGAGTCTCTTTAGATATCTTTCTGCTTTATTTTGAGCACAGGGAGGTAAGTATTCCCATTTCTTACACTTTTTCCTCTGCATTAACATTTGATCTGTCTTCATCCTGTGGTCTGAATTCCTTCAATTTCATTCTGATTATTTGTGCTGAATTATTGATTTGCAATTTTCATTCCCTTTCAAGGATACCTCAGCTGCGATCTTTAGCTTGGGTGCATGATATATGGGTTAAGTCTTTGTCTTTCAATGAAAAATTTAATTTAACATTTTTAATTTATTTTTAATTACAGGACTTTTTTCGCTATCCACAAAGTTAATGAGTTCCCATCTCTAGCAAAAACATTTCTTTGCTTCTCATTATCAGACAAAAAAATTATTTTCTTATTGTTTCATTTTCTAGTGGTAGAGTATTTATCTTACAATTTTGTCAGTTGTGCCCATGTTTCAGATATAATTGCTGACAGTGTTTTCACAGACAATGTCAATTCTTATGTGTCAGGCATGGTATTGATTCATGAGACTCCATTCTGAGTTACTCCCAGCCCCCATCATATGTCTTTGTAACATCTACATCCACTGACACATGCAAATACATTTTTATCTGGAAGTCCAGCATTTTGTTCTGTTGCTATCATTCTCTGATATGCTTTTCCCTGTACTTTTAATTACTGCACTGTTCACTTATTTATCACAATTTCTTGTTCTGAGTGTCCCCAGACATTGTATTTCACTAATTTCTTGCTAGAAAATAAGTAAAAGTGAGATGTTCAGGACAACCTGTGACCTTTGTTAAGAGAGCCATTTATCCAAAATGCTAAAAGCAGACCTAACTGCATATCCCACAGTGTTATTCTCTGCAGCACTAACCAAATACCTCCCTTTATAATTTCTATTCCTTCATCCAGGTTTTTTCACGTTAATAAAATTATTAAAGTAGGTTGGATTTGCCAGCAATGGAAAGGTCAAAGGGATGGGCAGAAAGAGGACAGGAGTGTCTGGGGTGTGTCTGAAGAGTCTAGGGTACCTCACTGAGCACTTAGAATTCCAGGAAGAATCAAGTGGGATTCAGAAACTATGGGAAGATGTGTACATTTGAGGGGAGGGTCTTTACCTCTGTTTTGACCTCTGCAGAAGGATTTTACAGCACCCTCCTCAGTCTTTTGCTTCCTTCACACAATACCGTGTGGGGCCCCTCCTCTCCTTCCAAGCATTTGCCCGCCTTTCTGCAAGTGTATGTGTATTTTCTCACACAGAGTCAATTTTCCAATTATTCTTAACTAACCATTGCATTTGCAAATGCTAGGCTTTAAGATGCAGCAAAGTATTATGTATAAGAGTATGGATTTCTGTATAAACGTATTTTGAAAATGGTGAAATGGAATTTTGCAAGAAAGTGATAACTAAAACACACACAATAAAATGTCAGATTTCTAATTTCTCCTCACTTCTCATGGATAATAACCCTTTTTTCCCTTGGAAGTTGCAGTGTGAAGTCTGAATGCAAACCTAACCATAATTGCCTTTGCTGTATACTAAATCAAAGGTAATGTGAAAGATAGAGTACCAGCAGAAAGATCATTTGTTGGTCAGATTATGTTAGGGGTAAGTCAATTCTAACTGTATTTTCTATTATTGCAAATAGTGTATAAATAGAGTTGTGTGACTTAACAGTGTGCGTCTGATTTCGTCAGTGCAGACTAACAATACAGAGAGAGTGTCTGTAAGAGAATGAAATTTTATATCTCAGTTGGAAAAGACAAGAAGTAGTTCCCATCTTGTTGCCCTCGCCACTGCTAATGCAATAAAAAGAAGGACCTTTGCTTGAAGAATTATTCCTAGAGCTTGAATATGAGAATATTAGAAGAACTACCAGAAGCACTGGTGGGAATGGCAACTAAGTTACAGCAGAAATAATTATTAGTTGGAAAAACATTTCTGAAAATTGCAACAAAATCAGAAAAAAAAAAAAAGATCCAAACAAACTAACAAACGAAAAACCAGATCAACCAAAACCAAACAAACACAAAACCCCCATCCAGCCAATCAAACCAGCACATGCAGATTCCTAGAACAAACGAATTTTCCTGGGGGTGGAGGGAAAGAGGGGCTGGAATGCTCTAAATGGATACAGAGGCTGGCAGGATGAAAACCATCACTGAGTTTCAATGAGTTTGAAAACCAGCTCATGTTGACTTTTTCATCAATCATCACTCCCAAGTCTTTCTCTGCTGGGCTGCTCTCAGTCACTTCTCTGTTTATGCTTATACATATGATTATAATTAGACTTATTGCTAATATGGTATCTAAATGTTACCAATACATTATAGAATATAAACAGGTCTAAAGGGGTATAATATAAGCAGGTTTGGATAGACAAGTACAGGTTTACGGTCTTTCGCATTGCAGAATGCACAATTACCAAGCAACAAAGCACCTATGGAGCTACTCTAGCATTTTATCTCTGTATGTGACCTGATCTTAGCACTTTTACTCACCTGTCCAAATGTGTTTCCTGTCTTTGGGCTGAACATACCCTGCTGCAGACATCGTTGCCAGGATGGAGATTCACCTGAAAGCTGACTGTAACTTTGGGAGACTAGTTTGCCCAGTTGTCTCAGTCTCCAGCAGAATTTTATACCCTTTTGCAGACCCATGTGTACCAAAGTTAATCACAATCATCAAAGCTCCCCCAACTCCGCATTCATTATGCGATCATCCAGACAATTCTACCTGCAATTCCCACCTGGTGTTCTTATATTAGGACTAATCACACTGCCTGTTAAAAACAATTGCAAGGGAGAGGGTATGAGTGTGAAGGGAGGAGCATGCAAAGACCTGACTCTCACAATAAGTTTAAAGATATTAGGGAATTCTTTGACTCAAGGAACGTGGAATAAGGTTTTGTCAAAGTGAAGTCCCACATACGTATACCTGCCAAGGCAGAGGATTTTATTTGCTAGACCGTGGTGTGCTAGAAAGTGCCATATTTTATAGCATTTACGTTCTTCAGACAGATAGGGAATTATGTTTCCTCTGTTACAATATTACGTGTGTACTAAAGAGTGGCTGGACTATGTGTGCTGTGAATTCATCACTTGTTTCAGAAGAAAAGCATCATCAAAACAAAACAGATTATTTCTCCAAAACTGTTGATAGGACACAGGCTTCACCTAGGAGTATTACTTGTAGTATCTCTGAGTTTGTAAAATGATCTAGGTTCTTTCTTCTCCAGAAAATAAATATCTACTTGCTAATTCAGTAGGCAAAAGTACAAATATTTCCTGATAGAAATGCAAATCCTTTTGAATTAAAGACAGATTATTATCATAAATGGAAACTAGGAAAATTAAGAATAAAATAAAATAAAATTAAGAATAAAATCCCAGAGAACTCTACTCACCGTAAAGAGTGTAATTATAACTCCTGTAATTAGGAACTCCTGTTCCTAAAATATTGTTCTATTTGCTATTTGACTCTTGTTTATTATGTTGCTGACTTTCATAAAAAATTGTGTTTTCTATGAGAGATAAACTTTATGGGTACATCCTTTGGGATTAAAGCATTTTTAAGCATCTTTTGCATGACAGTCAGACTTATGACAGTGAATGGAAATATTAGTCCCCTTAGTAGAGTTCCAAGTTTAAGACAGTGCACTGGTTTATACATTAAAGATATGCTACATAACTTCTGACAATTCAGATCCAGTGAGGTGTTTCAAATCAGTCATGAATTAACTGAGGTAATAAAAATAACTAGGCATTTTCAGCAATTTGACACAGACTCATGAATTTAAAATCAACTTTCAGTTTTCCAACAGTCTGGTCTTTTTATTTCGTTCTTTGTCCCTCTGTCTACTGACATATTTATCAAAGACAGTTTGTATCAAAACAGTGGAAAAAGTTAAGGATAGCCCTTTCAGTGTCCCTAATATAATCATAGTAAGTTTTAGAGTGTATAATACTGATAGAAAAAATACTGCTTCAAAACATAAAGACCGGATTATACACCACTGCTAAATGGGCAAACATTCCTGATGGAAAATGAAGCAGTGATTCCTGGGTTGGATTATATATGATCTGTATAATGCATAGGATGAATAAAATATTTTAAAATTAACATACTTTAAACTGCAGGCTTGTTTATCTGGTTGGGGTTTTTTCTTTCTAATATATACATGAAAGCTGAGGTGAGTAATTTTTCTATGTACCCATCTGGAACCAAAGCCCTTAATGATTCAAGAACAAAGCAGATTTGATGCACTATTGATTTTCTACCTCAGCAGTAGAAAAACAATTGCTCTATGCAAAGATCTGTTTTTCTGGAGCTCTGCCATCAGTCTTTTGAGCATTTATGTAATATAGAATTTACACAGAAAACGAATACCATAACAGGTTAAAAAGGAAAAAATACTCTTTCATAACAACTTCAGGCAAGCCTTTTGTAACAACTTTTGAAAGGTATTTAATATGCTTTCCAGTATTACTGTACTTCTCCAGAGTGAATAAATTCCCTCATCTCAGACCACTTGCTAGTCAGTCTACCTGCAGTGGTGCACTGACAGGTTAGACACTGTGTGCTGAGTTTCCTTTCCCAGAAGGCTGGAGTATAGGGGTTTGGCCTTAAACTTTCCTGAATCAAACTGTGGTTCATGTAAGAGGCATCAGACAGACACCGGTTTGGTAAATCAGACTCGACGCCTCTCAGGAAGCCTAACAGAACTGTGAAAGGGAAACTGCAGATCAGCACCTGGTTCAAATGCATCTGAGCTCAAAATGAGTTTGTGTCAGTTCTAGTATTTCTTTGCCTGTGATCTGGAGACACAGGAGCTCTTTAGAAGTGGAGAACAAATCACAGAAGCAGAGTTACAGTGTAAATATCTTGTGATATATTGTGCTATAAGGGCTATTTTACAGCAGCATTCTCAAGTCACTAAAGAGTCCAAGACAAAGCAGTATTTTATGTTTTTATAGGTGCAGACAATAGAACATTTAAGGCAACAATCCCTTAAGTTCATAAATCATTAAAGGTCAAAGTGCCTCCAGTTCATGACAAAGTTCAAGAAGAATAATATTGTGTAGAAATAGTATATGATATCTATACAAAAACCTGAAACATTTATACGTGCTGAAAATAATAATAAGACCTTGCTTCAAAAGGTCTGTTGCAAAATCCCCTAGAAGATATGTCATTGCATTCTACTGTCAAGTCTAATATTGTCTCATTTATTCTGTGTTTCAAATAGGAATCTCTTCCTTTACAAGGCTGATCAAAATTCAAACTGAACATTTTCTTTCCCTAAAATGAGTGTTTTATGGAAATGTTAACAGGATTCAACTGACTGTTTGAGCCATGGGGTGGTGTGAGAGACTGAAAGCCTGAAAGAGTTAATGTCTCAAACACTGCAAGAAGAGAAAAGGAATGTTACCATGCCAACAGGATAAGGTGCAGTTAGAAAAGAGGGTCTTGTGGAGGAAGGATGGTGCTTTTCTGGGACCAACTTCTTTATTTTGGATAATCATGACTAAAACCAATTTTGAGACAGCATTGCATTTGTGTCTCTGGCAGAGCAGTGCAACTGAAACCCATGAGATCTCCCAGGCCCCTTCTAAAAAGTTTGAGAATAAAAAAAAAAATGTACATGCACAAGGACTAGTCTGTAAACACCACAGCTGAGAGGGACTGTGGGTGCACCCACCACCTGGAGGAACCGGACTAGAGATGTCACTGGAATCCTGGGTGGTGACCTGGATATTTTATTCTATGTCTGTTTTCCTGTCTTTACTTCTTTCTTTCTTCCTCTCCCTAAAAGTTTTATTTGCTGCTTCCATGGGCCATTCAGAAATCTCTGTTGCCATGTGCTGTTCAGAAAAGCTTAATCTGTGGGCTATTTTTTTCAATTGTTGCCACCACAGGCTGTTCTACCTATCATAAGCCTTCAGTCATTGCCGCCGTAAAGAAAAACTTCTAATTGATTGTTTTGCATTGTTTTATCTTAATTTAGCCCAAGGATATTGGGAACATCAGGTACCTCTGAGTAGGCAGGCCAAGACAGCCCTCTAGTACCCAAAATTTTGCAACTATCCAAGAGCAGGTGGTCCAGGTCCACTCTCTTAGGATCCAAAACTATCAAGAGGAAAAAAAGGGGAAAAAAATTAACTGCAAAAAAATTCACAAAAATAAAAAAGTGAAACATACTGACTATATTTGCATCATAACTAGTGTCTGTGTCTTCTGATATTGTGTCCTGCTACTGTCAACAGAAACCCAGATCAGCATCCCTCATGATGAAACATGATCCCCAGATAATTCAGGGTGAAAGTAAATATTGGAAAAACTTCTGCTTTGCATGGAGGAACTTCACTTTTCAAAGTCTTTTTCTAGACTGAATATCCCAATTCTGATTCATTCCTTCAGCAGTAGTATCATCTAACTAAACAATGTTCCCATATTCTAGTCTAAAATCATGATTTTTAAAAAGATAATGGTTTTTGCTCCCTCTTTTCCCTCTTTTTATATTTTGTCACATTGCACTTGTTATTCATGACTGATATTTCTCTTTACCCAGCCTCATCTCTTCCTCTGCTCTCTAATCATCATTTGGAAACCACATCTTTTCAGGATTTCAACAATTTGGTATGTAAAGTTTCTTCAGTAGTACTGTATTAATACAGGACCAAACAAAACCAAAATACCAGTACAGGTGTTCCTACAGAAAATTATATTTATGAAAATTTTTGTCTCCTTAAATCTTAGATTTCTTTCAAAGACAATAGATGTCATCAACAGTCTTTCTATTCACATCTGTATGCTTGGGTTATAACATACGTGAGTCTGGTGAATAAAATTTGTGTCTTATACATGCAACATGAAGAAACACATAGAAATAAATAAAGAAGTTTGGGGAGAGTTAAATTATGCAAATAAGCATTATTCCATTGATTTGAAAATGACCTGTTTTAAAAATAAATTAACTTACATCAAAGAGCAGTACCACGCGGATGAAATTTACGTCTTGTTGCTCCCACCTTATAGGCCAGATGGCTTTCAGGGAGGAATGGTGATCAGTGGAGTAACTGAATACAAGAGTCAATGCCCAAAATTTTATTGATGAACCAAATAATTGCGTCTTTCCAACCCATTTTACAATTTTGTATTTACCATGCCACTTGGACAGTTGACAGTAGATTCTGAATGACATGAATTAAATAATAGTAGCTGCTAACTTTTTCCTCAGTTCCATATTCACATGTTTTTCATTTTCTCTTCTTCTGGTTAATTTTGTTTTGCAGAACTGTGCATGGGTCCTAAAAGTGCTCCATAATAAGATTTTGCTAAAAGGACTAAGATAATAGACTAAGATAATAATAAATATAACCAAGAAAGGCATTAAACAGATGTGATTAACTTGAGAGAACATTAAAGTTTCCTATTTCTAATTGCAATCTCTTTTTACCTAGTATCATTGGTCTTTTTTGTAAACCTTATTTCAAGATTGATTTTCATGTTAATTTTATTCAAAGAATGATTGCCATATTCTGATAGATGTTTATGATTCAGATAGATTATCATCACTGTCAAGAAGACACAGCTTTGGAAAGCACAGAAACAGTCAAATAATAAAAAGTGTGAAGCATGTTCACTCAGAGTGTGCCAGAGACAGAGGGACTGATTGATTGAAAAGACAAAATGTTACTTCAAAGTGTTTGGCTTTTTCTAATTTAATAAAAAACTAAAGAACGTTATGTTATTTTTAAACTACTAAGCTTCAGACAGATTCTAAGGGTAAACAATTCTTGTTTTCACCCAAAAGAAGTGTGTAAGATTATGTCAAGAAGAGCAAAAACTGTGAACGAACCACAAAAATTGTCTGTCAAAGCCTGTAGTTTACTGTTTAGGCATTATAAGAGGTTACTAGTAGGTTTCTTAGCATGAAACAAACTGGCTTCTTTTCTCCCTGTATTTTTTGGACATGTCAGTTTTGTAGGGTTCTCCAAGGTTTAAGCAAAGTTTTTGTAAGACTGTGCTGGTTTATGTCTCGATAAGTAAGTGAAGCCACAGTAAACCAGAAGGATCAGCTGAGATGTCCTTGAGCTCCATACAAACAGAAAGTTATCTACAGAGAGAACTATAATGAATCTGTATTTGATGCCTAGTAATTCATTGGATCAAGCAATAATATCTACTAGTGTAGGGAAAACAAGAGGTGCACCCATTCTGCATAAGGAATAATAATCAGGAATCTCAACCGACTTTGAAAAATAAAGAAATAGGAATCCATGTATATGGTATAAACTAACATAAACCTCTGAATTTCTGCATGTACACATTCCCCTATCCTCTTCTGTTTTTCTTTCATTGCAGGAGTAGAAACAATAAAGAAAGAGGAGTGAGATTTTGGTCCACGCATGGTCCCTTCCTCATTAGGGAGCGATAGCTATAAAGGAAATCCTCAAAGGTTTTTTACATTGTAATTATTTGATCACCTTTTGTGTTGAAATTTAGGGTTTAAAAAACATTAAGTCATTTTTTTAATTCATTACCAAATCTTAAACAAATATGGTAAATACAGAACTCATTACAGAACACAAGTTTATAAAACTCAAGAATGAAAAAGATGTCTAATATATTTGTTCGAGTCTAACACACATTTACACAAAGTGATCAGTCACCAGAATATCTGATATCTTTTGTTACATTTTCACAAAACCAATCTAAGTTTGAAGTCTTCCTATTTCTGAGTTGTCTGTTGAGTCAGTCAAGTTTGTTTCATTGTGACTGTACATTGCCCTGAAATGTATTTGACAAATATATATTTGTCACAGCAGAAAAATCATACATGGATCTCTGGTAAAAATCTACCTCAAAACTTTTAATGCAAATTTGAGCAGCCTAAACAACTTTTTTGGTGTTATGAAGTTAAACCTGCATGTTTGCACTTTTAGCAGCCATTAATTGCTGTCTCGCAGTATTCTCTCTGCCTTCCACCTCATTAATCACAAGACAGTCGTAAGCCAGGGGGTGTGTGGTGGGAGCATCTAAACGATAAGGAGTAAATTTTCTGCTTCTTCTCAAAATTGTGCAGTAAGCTGTGCTTTCAACATTCCCTCTCTCTTTTTTTTTTTTTTTTTTTTTTCCCAATAAGAAATTCTACTTAAAAACCTCTTATGGAAACTGAGCTATCTCAAAGTCATAGTGAAAGGCACTATTCTCTGCTATCTTTAACATCTTCATAAATGACTTGGACACAGGACTGGAAGGGATACTAAGCAAGTTTGCAGATGACACAAGGCTCAGAGGAGCTGTTGACTCCTGCGAAGGCAGGGAGGCCCTGCAGAGAGACGCCAACAAATCAGAGGACTGAGCAATCACCAACCAGATGAAGTTCAACAAGGGAAAGTGCCGGATTCTGCACCTGGGATGGGGCAACCCTGGATGTACATACAGACTGGGGAATGAGATGCTGGACAGCAGTGCCACAGAAAAGTACCTGGGGGTCCTGGACGATGGCAAGTTGAATATGAGTCAGCAGTGCCCTGGCAGCCAGGAGGGCCAACCCAGTCCACGAGGACATCAGGCAAAGCATCGCCAGTCAGTTGAGGGAGGGGATTGTCCTGCTCTGCTTTACACTGGGGCGACCTCACTTTAAATATTGTGAACAGTTTTGGGCACCACAATATAAGAAAGATATGAAGCTATTAGAGAGTGTCTAAGGGAGAGTGATGTTGAAGGGCCTGGAGGGGAAACCATGTAAGGAGTGGCTGAGGTCACTTGGTCTGTTCAGCCTGGAGAAGAGGAGATTGAGGAGAGACCTCATTGCAGTCCACAATTTTCTTGTGAGAGGAAGAGAAGGGGCAGACATCAAACTCTGTAGTGACAGTGACAGGACCCAAGGAAATGGCTTTAAGTTGTGTCAGGGGAGGTTTAGTCAGATATTTCAAAGAGGTTCTTCACCCAGAGGGTGCTTCACAGCACCAGAAGTTGGACTCGATGATTCTTGTGGGTCCCTTCCAACTCAGCATATTCTGTGATTTTGTGATTCTATGATTCTGGTTCCTGCACTGGTTTCTTTATCTATTACCTAGTGATGGTACATTATGGTTACCAACCTTTGTCACATAAATTTAAAACTATGAAAACTTCAGACTACCTTTAGACTACCTATGGGAAATAGAGAAATTAATTAATAATGTTTTTACAACTTGTGGGATTTTGTCTCTTCATTTTGTTTTAAGCACTAATAAAAGTAATCAAACATCTGCAATGAGTGGCAACAGCATGTCCTGTGCAGGGTGAGACTATGAGCTGCCCCATGCTGGTCACAGACAGCTCCAGCACTGATGGGAACACCACTGCAGTCTGTCAGGGATCCCTGGTGCACCAACCCTGATGTGTTATTCGGAAAGAGATGCAGCCATCCTTGGGAGGGAACATGTGTGGAGAAAAATGAGGAGAAATGGAGGACATGTGAGGCGTGGAAAGGAGGCTTTGTTGGGGGATGTGGCTGGAGGTACACTCTGTGAAGGATGTGCTTCATGCCAGAGCAGGGAACCTTGGCTGTGGGTGACCTGTGCTGGGATAAAGCACACCTGAGCAAGTGAGACCCTCACTGAAGGTCTTGGGAGTGATAAAGTATAAAATGCAGCAAAAAACAATGGGAGATGAACCTGAGGAAATGGGGATGAAAGAGGCTTCCTAAACGTTTATTTAACTGACTAGGTCTTTTTTATATTTTATATTATATAATCAGTAAAAAAAGTTGGATTAATTGTCAGTAAATTAAATTAAGTAAATTTACCCACGTTGAGACTATTTTGCCCATAGTAATGTGTTAACATGACCAGTCTTCCTGATATTTTAAGATTTATTGTGGTCACAGATGTTTCGATTTAAATTATCCTGACTGTGTTCCTCTCTCAAAAATTTGACAGTTTATTTTGCTGACCATATGGCTGTAACCAGAACCATAATCTATTGTATTTGAACCAAGGAACAAGGTGTTGAGGACAAATGGTAACAGAATAATTCACTTTCCATCTCTGCTATTCCCTGCAGGAATATTTTGCATAATGAAAATAACATTCTAAATCTAAATTAAAATGGTTCTTTTTCTCATATCAAGAAAATCTCATATTCAGGAGATCTTTTAAAACATATTCAATGCCTTTTTAATGCTATAAATATCTTATTACTTGTAGAAATCGAATTCCTAGAGTCAGAAAAAGGGGGGAAACGATGAGTTCCTGATTTCACTGGTCAAACTTCAGACTAAACATTCTGTGCAAAGTGTGTAAAGAAGGACTGGATTCTCAGCACTTAATTACTTTAGCCAATTGCCATCTGTTCTCTGAATTCTGACCTTTCTTTCCAAGTTGCAGCTACATGGAGTGTCTGCAGGCAAGCCAATTAGATCATGGATGTTTCATGCTGACATTACAACAGACTTAATGTCCACCTGCAGAACCCAGGTTGATAAATTTAATACTGATGACACAGTGGCCTTCTGCAACCTTCATCCAGAAAGCAAATAATAATTTATTACGCTTGGCATTGTTCGTTTAAAATGTGGCACAACAAGCAGTGGCAAAACCACATTTTGATTTGTTTCTTCAGCCCATGACATTAATCATACACTGTCAAAAGCTTTTCGTGCTAGTTCCTCACAAAGATGATGCAGGTTAACTCTAAAAAACAAGCCCATAAAAGTACCCTTTTCTGGGCTAAGAGGAATAGTCACAGACTGAAATAGCTTTAAGCCACCAGTTCTCCCACAAAATTTTCAGACAGTAGAGGTTAGACTTCGTAGGAAATCCATCACTCTACTCTCATACCTCTTGCTGTCTGCTTAGGAAAATAACTGACTGTCTACAGTTCGAGTTCTTACAGTGGAAACATGAATACATATGAATACCACCCCATTTTCAATAGTAATTATATAAACAGATGATTTACCATCAACATATGATATGATACTACTCCAATACTGTTTACTAATAAATATTATTAACAACAAATTCGAGTCTATCTCAGCATCAAATGAGGACCAATCACTTTAGTGAACCTCAAAATGTCATAATTTGTGAATGTAATATTATCATCAAAGAGTATGTCTACAGAACTTATCACACAAAAGTTTCTTTGCAAAGAATCTTCCGGAAAAACATATAGCTTCAGTTACAGTACCTATCTGAAAAAATAAGAAGAAAGAAAAAATTCTTCCTTGAGGAACATTTTGAAGCTGACTCTAAGTGCAAAGACGAGCTGGAGGGCATGATGCGAAGCCTATCAATGTCAGTGAGAGTCAGCTCTTGTATTGATTTTAACAGTCCTAAGTGTGGGATTTTGATAACCCAATAAAGTGTCGATATTTTAAAACTGAAGTTCTTCTATTGAACTTACTAACTCAAAGACAGAAAATAAATGTTACATGAAGAAGTACAAATCCCTACCATGGTATGGGAACACACTACTTCAGTTCTTCTGGTTCTTATAGTGCTGAGCCAGATGACTGTATATGTAAAGTACTGTGTTGCAGAGTTTCAGAAGCAATTTTGCTGAGTTTCAAGGAGATTAATCTCTTAATAGAACTGCAGGTTATCTTTTTGCTCTTAATACGAATCTTTTGTTCCTCTCAATCCTTCCTTCCTCAATACTGAAAAGTGCAATAAAACCAAGTGCATTTGCACTGAATAAAATTCACTCTACTTCAGTGCCAGATAGTGACGAAACATCTAATGAGCCACTTGGCTCATTACGTTAATTTGGCAAAATCAAACAGAAACCTCATCCATCACAAAGTCTGCAGGTTATGTCATCTTGCTGGGTTTATACCCCTAAATGGAACATTTTCAGAATTCTGGATAAAGAACTAGGTGTTATTTCAGCCTAACAGTTGAGTCCAAATACTGAATTTCTTCAAAGGAAAAGCAAAGCTTATTTCAACCATTCCACAATTATATCTAAATAAAGGGAAAAATAAACTGACTTAGATGAAAATTTAGCATAGAATATCTTTCTCAAAGGTGAACACATTACATTCGAAGTGTCACACAGAAATTTATATTTTTAAACTGATCTTTGATGCATATATGTAAATATTAAATTTTTCATTTGAAATAATTAGGCACAATAATGTACTTCTTTCCACTGAAGACTGTAAATCATGTCAAGAGCAAATGTGTCAGTCCTTAATTTACTAAAGCATAAGAGCTATCTCTGTGATCCCTTCTTTAGCCATGTCTGTGGCAAGACAATCTGAAGACCAGGCATGATATTCTTTTGATGCTTTTCACTATTACTTTCTACATACTTCTTTTCCAATTGAACTTGGTCGAAGAGTCGTATTCTCTTTGTATCACGAGTCTTTTGGTTCCTCATGATAATTAACACAACTCTTTTGGTCCCTCATGATACCCAACACTTAAACTTACATTTATTTTTTTTTTTTTTTATTCTACCAACAGGTTTAGCATATGTGTGTGTGCATATACACACAAACAGGTTTAGTATCAGTCTTGTCCAAACCTTCTACTGCCCAGTATACAGCAGATAATATTCAAACAAACAGAAGTACGGGGGGTTTTCGTGACTCCTACATCTACTTATTTTATGATCTGACAATGCGCTTATTCTCGCCTGGCTGGCATTTTAAGACTTCTTCAAAGAGCAGACTTACTAACAGTATGGTTGCTAAAGGCTGCCCATGTGGTCTACTCAAGCTCTTTATCTGCTATTGCTTGTCATTTTTGGGCTGCAGATGTCTCCTCCCTGAAGGGAGGCTGAGACCATCTCTAACCTTTTCTTATCTCTGAGTTTCTCTAGCAAGGGTATGTTTCCATCTGCCCAAAACTGCTGCAAAACTGCTGCAAAACTGCAGACCTTAGGTGAATTTTCTCCAATAAATCTATTCCCCCCTTCCGTTCTGCTTTTCCCTCATTTCCTTCAGTGTGGTCTTTCCCTTCTTCCTCACCACCAAAAGGCCTATAAATAGTCTGGGACGCCTTTCTTGTCTTTATTTAGGCACTCCAATTGTCCTTCACCCTACCTGTACTCTAAAACTGTTCACCTGTACCCTCATTGACCTGTACTGTCTAACATCACACCCACTTTAACTTCCTTCTGCACAAAGATATGGTTTGTTTCCGTTCTGTCTTGGTGAGGTTGAGCAGTGAACATACTTATAAAACATGCTTTATAAAGTGCTCAAAAAGTCTTGTTCTCAGTTCAGGATCTGGATCCCCAGCATCTCTAGATGAGGTCAACTTAACCATCAAAGACAAATAAAGTCTACCTTACGCCTGAACCTACACAAAAAAACCCAAATCAAACCAAACCAACCAACCAACCAACCAACCAACCAAACAAACAAAAGAACCAAACCACATTTATAACCTACTTCTTAAGATCAAAAAATGAAAAGGACTAATAAAAGTAACATCTCTGTCAACTCTATTAGCCTACAATAGAACAAAGAAAATGCACTCCATGGAAACAGTTACGCCCCTACTGCTTATTCTGTGTGCTTCCATGTGTTCTCCTCTCTCACTCACGCCTTCACTTGTTAGTCTGACGTGGGGTTGGCATTAGTGTGATGCAATGACCAGAGATAGCCAGGCCCTTACAGTTTAGAAGTCTTTTTTTTAAGATTATAACATCTTGTTTCTGTCTGTTCACTTGCCATTTTTTGAAGGAATTATTTAAGTTCAATTTAAAGACTATGAAGAAACATTTGACCTCCATGGTTTAAGGCTAGATTCATGCCATGTTTATAAAATTTTTATTACTGTGCTCTTGAATTCATGGTAATACTACACAGAGAATTGCTTCAAAACAATTATGGACCCAACAAAACTAATGTTCTTGCTATTTTTATCTTTTACAAATGAGAAGTAAGTACCAGGGAGCATGTAGAACTGATCATTTTTTCAAATAGATTATTACCTCATTAGAAAGCAGCTTATGCTGTAGGTATTAGAAATTTCTTGCTCCCCATTCAGATTAGGCAATCACGGAGTTAATTGCTCACTGGCTAGATGAGCTATTTCATTAGTTCTGAAGTCAGCTCATCAGTTACACTAATGATGACAGTGGAAATCACTGAAGGACAAAAAATACTACATCATTATTTTAAAAAGTCAAAACAAATCAAAGCATAAAAAATGCCCTGTATTCTAGCAGCACCTATGCAGTTTGTGTCAAAAAAATGTGATATACTGAGCTAGACTGGGATTAATCATAACACCTACGAATAAAGGGAGGTACTGAGATAAAAGCAAGAGACCACTGTCCCAAGAAATAATGTCAAGAAACAAGAAGAAACACTTTTCTGACATTATAAATTACATACTTTGACACAAAGTGGTTTGATAGAAATAAAGGAAGATAGAGTTCATGTTGCTGCATTAAAGACCTAACATAATGTCATGCTCAGTGAAGACTAGGAGGATTATTGATTATATGTACAACAACTGAACAGTTAGTAAAATTCCAAAGGTGTCTCTCAGTCTCAGTCCTAAAACCAGAAGTCAACATGGGCATATCTATCCTATTCCTGTAAGTCATCCATCATTGTTATAGCCAGCAAGAGAAGAACTTGCATGTTACTCACCATCATTCCAGCTGAGTTATAGATTTAAGGCTTGTATATTTTATATACAGTACATAAATGCTATCAGTGGCTCCTGGGATTTAAGAGGAAACTGAGCACTCTGCAAGAACAAAGCCCTAAATAATAATTTGTATTCTATTTGAGTAGAACCTGAAGCAGAAAGTTGATTCACATTTCCTCATTGATTGCATTACAATGCACAAAAAGAAGCCAGTCAAAAATAGCAGAAATATTTCATTTCACAGCTTTTGGTTTAAGCGGCAAATTAAACAAGAATAGCAAAGCCAATTTCCTTATTTTTAATGTCTGTGATCCTTTCAAATTTTTGGAGAAATTGATCATGCCTTCACTTCCTTGAATTAAATATTATTTTTGTCCTTGATGAAAGCAGTTAATGTTGCCAATTATTCCTTTTCAGGCACGCCTGAAATATTTTAGTGGGAAAAATTCATCCCAGTTACATTTTTAAGTAGTGGATTCATGCATGCTTAGTACAAAACTATTCTTTATTTAGATTAAAGAAGCTGGAAAGTTGTTATATTGTAAGATATTTAAGACCTTTACTACAATCTAAGGCATTAAAGCTAACAATTTAAAAGAAAAGATTAAGCAGATATATTTTATTCTCTTAAAATTTGCAAATTATCCACACATCAATAAACTATGTGAGACATTTGTTGAAACAATGGAAATAATTTATATAGAATGAGTTTTTTATATGCAAATACTTAAAATACTACTTTAAATTAAGGAATTTGGGGTCTTAGGTAAGATTCAGGTGATAAATATTTATTAACTCAAAAATAAAATTCAGTTAATCTGAAGTTATCAAAATTAGAGTTTTGAAATTTACTTTTTCTTTTACATTTAGCTGGATGACAACAGTGATCTGCTATCACTGAATTTGATTTTGTTGAATAAACATTTTCTGAGAAAGGTGTTCTGAGAAATTGTTCCTCCCAATCTCAAAAGCTGATATTTAATGGAGCATGAGCCAAAGTTTGCCATTCACAACCCTTGAGGACAATTGATTCCCAGAAACGACTGTGGAGAGCAGCAATATTATTCCAGTCGGTCCAAGAAAACTGGAGCAAATTCTCTTAATATTTACCTTTACAAAGTCTTCTTTGTTCCTAGACACAGATCAAAGTAGCTAACAGAATGAAAGTTGCCTCCAGAGTGAGGAAACGTACTAGAATTTGTACACGACTGAGTGAAAAAATTGATGCTTTTTACAACAGAACTGGCACAAATTTCTATATTTGGCTAATATAACATGAATTATCTTACAATAGGAGAGTGTTAGTATAGCTTTTTGGGTAACCAGACTATGAGTAAACTATATTATCAGAAAGAACATACACTGATAAGAAATTTAATTGCATATAGTTATATTAGTCCATCTTGAAATGTCTGGAATGTCCTGTAAGCCATCTGAAACATCCTCAAAAGCTTCAATGGTTAAGCAGCATGAATATCATATTAATATTTCTGTTTCTAATTTACCAACTCATTTAACTGTGAACCAAACTTTATCTGTGAATTAGACATTTCAAAGCCC
The DNA here is from genome assembly GCA_013399855.1 of Oxyruncus cristatus. Classification (NCBI taxonomy): domain Eukaryota; kingdom Metazoa; phylum Chordata; class Aves; order Passeriformes; family Cotingidae; genus Oxyruncus; species Oxyruncus cristatus. The sequence goes on along the minus strand of VXAY01003767.1, from coordinate 1,034,714 downwards.
AGTCTAAATTATTCAGGTCCTTTCCATGTAAAAATAGTCATAGAGTAATAAAATGGTATAGGCTGGAAGGAACCTCAAGGGTTTTCATCTCTTTTCCCTTTGGCTGGTTGGTTGGGAAAGATTCTAAGTATGCTGTAGGTGCAGTATTTTAGAGGAATATGATAACAGTGGGAACGATATGGCACGCAAGGGCTCTTTAAATATTGAGTCATTAAATATTGAGTCATCTTTACCTTCCTGTCGTATTAACCATCACACCAGGTGTTCACTTAACATGCTTTGACTGATTTGCCAGGTTAGGACAGAAGCAAAGAGAAACTGCCTTGTAAGGCAATATTTTTAGTCTTCATTTTTTTTGAGATGTTATCAGAGATTCCAAATCATTGATATAGATTAAGTTAAAATATATTTCCATTCAGATATGAAAAAAAGAAGAATTTTAAATGTTTACCCTTTTGTATAATACCTGTCAGCCATTACTCCTAAATGATAATGATCTTGATTTGGAACAATTCCGCTCTCTCATTCTCATTTCTTTCTTACGTGTGTGCCTGGGTGCGTGTGTGTGTGTGTGTGTGTGTGTGTGTGTGTGTGTGAAACACAAAAGTATGTTCCAAACAACACACTTGTTCTGATTCCTGAAGTTTGGTCTAACTTTATACATTTCAGATGGAAAAAAATTTTTTGGAAAAAAATTTATTCTGTTTCTTTTATCATGTTTTATATTGGAAAGATTTGAAAGATTATTTTTGTCTCTATGTTGCCTTTTGCAGCTTTCTTCAGCCTAATTTCTGTCAAATTTTTTTGACTTTTTCTGATAAATTCAGTATTATTAGGGGAGATAAACACATGTGACCATGTGTGCTTCATTTACATAAGAAATCGAGTTAAATGTACACTTGCTAAATATTAGTTATGATAGTTTATTTTTTATGAAATTCTCTGCTTGTTGTTTTAGCAAATCAGTGGAAAGGCAAGAGAAAAGAAAGGTGTGACAATAAATGTAACTAATCTTTTAAGTGGAACGGCTACAAAAATAGGCAGACAACAATTTATTTTTTTTCTCTAATCAAAAATTCCACACAAATTGCCTGACTGTTTTAGGCAGGCTGAATTTCTGTTTGACTGAATATCCTAGGTTCTGCACCATGCCAATGCAACACAGAGTTTTTGACTCTAAACACGAGTACATATACACCTGCAACATCAGTGAACTCACATGTACCAGCAAAATACTTCAGCTGGAAAAAGGATAGATATTTTGTAGCAATTACAAAACAGTTAAAAAGGCAGAGAGTTAAGTGGAATATATCAACTGATACTTTCAGTTTTACAGTGGTCACTTTTAAGAGAAGTCATCTCTGGTTTCCAAGCATATTGTTTTGCATAACTAAAAGGTTGCCTGGCAATGCAGCCCAGAACGATGTTTTTGTATCAATTTACATCCATGAAGACAAGTGCTGATTTGGCCTGCGCGTTCCAGATTGTCAGATTAAGGACGAAAGCATATATTTTCAAGGCAAGTGTGGCTCATATGTGAACTACATTAGACACGATTACAAAAATTATTGTTGTCTGACTGCAGTCTTGGAACAGTTACTATTCTCTTCTATTCATGCATTTTAACTTCTTTCTTCCATTTATACACTCTACCTAAATGTATCTCTCTGTGAAGTGCTTCCATTTTGCTATTGGCCAACTGCTCAAAGAACCATGACGTGTGTTTCCAGGGGTGCTGGTATCTGCCACATCAGGTTGAACTCACTGGACTTTTAGCATGAATTTGGGTGCATCTGCATTACAAACTCACATTGTAGAGAGTCATGTCCCAGCTGTTCTAAACCAACAAGACATATTCTTTCAGTGCTCACTGACATTCTGAAATGAAACTTGCTTTTGATTGTCTCTGTGTTATTGGATAATAGGTTGGGCCATAGAAGATATTTTCTTCACAAACTAAGTAGGATCTCACTTCCTCCTTTCATTTGGAAATAAACCATAGTTTTTATCATTCAGTTTCCTTTATGTCCTTGTTCAAAAAATAAAATGAGTGTTACAATGGACACAGGCCTTCATGCTTTCACCAGTGAATCCAGTATTCAGTTTAAGAAGTTTGGGTGACTTAAAAAACTTAGCTTTCCATTGAGGCCTAAAAGACTTCGTGCATTTTAAACCACTTTAATATTTTTAAACAGCTTCAAGGTTTTTAAGATATGTGAGTCCTTTAGGATAGGCTATCCTGATGCAAAACTAGTTTTGCATTGGTTTGAAATAAGAAAACTACTTAAGTAATTTAAGGTGTTCTAAGTTCCTATTTCAAATATTTTATTTTCTTTGTCACACAGTCTTTGGTCTGTGTTCATAGTGTAAAGGCAGTTGCAACACCCTGGAAAGAAAAGATGCACTCCCTGACTTTAAAAGAGAGAGAGGGAGTGGGCACAAGGCTCTGATGTGGTATTGCTCCATCTGCTTTTTGGAAAGCCTTGTCCTACCTGTCACCTAATACAGGAATATTTTTCTTTCCTAGGACAAGGCAAGGCTTTGATGGCAGAATTGAAGAGATAACAGCTACCCTGAGTAATAAGCCTTGACTCCTTATTTGAAAAATTCTTATGTCCCAACATATTTTGATAGACTGCCTGTTTTGCAGCTAGCTTGTTTTTCTTGTTTTGACAATGCATGAGTTTGCTACAAAAAAACATTTCTTCCTTAGTACCTGGTGGTTTTTCCACACATATTGCCCAGGTCAGCCGTAGTTTTAGAAGCCACCTATAGCAAAAAAGGTTATAGGTCTGAGTCCAGACATGAACACTGACAAATGTGGAAAGCAAGAGGCACAGCACCTGTATGAATCCAGATCAACTCAAGAGAAAAGTGCTGTACAGCCAGCAGTCAAGCACCACACAGCCTTTCACTCCCCCACCAGTAAGATCAGGGAGAGAAGCAGAAGGGTAAAAGCTAGAAAACTCATGAGTTGACATAAAGACAATTTTATAGGGAAAGTAAAAGCTAAGCACAAAAGTCTGCCCATGGGAAGCAGTGAATTAACTCCTCGCTTTGCACTCTCCAGTAGAACAAGGCTCCATCACTAGTTACTTGGGAAGAAAAATGCCATCACTTCAAGCTCACAGTCTTAAGGTGTGCCAGGGAAAGTTTAGGTTGAACATTAAGAGGAATTTCTTCACAGAAAGGTGGAGAAAGTTGGAGTCACTGTCTCTCGAGGTGTTTAAGAAAAGCCTGGATGCAGCACTTAGTGCCGTGGTCTAGTTGACATGGTAATGTTTGGTCAAAGATTGGACTTGATCTCAGAGGTCTTTTCATACCTAATTGTTTCTGTGATTCTGTAACACCAACCAAAGAGCATCTCAGCGTACCATAAGATATGGACTGCCAAAGATATGGACTACCACTCTCTCTTCACCTCAGTGGATCCCTGGATCTTATATTCTGTTGCCCACAGCATGAAAGAAACAATATCACAGGTGTTCACTGTTTTCATAGTACATAGTCCAGTGACGAGGACTTTGTCTTGGAAAAAGACTTTACATTTAACAGGTGAGGGAAACTGCCATGTGTATAGAAAGAAGATAAAAACACCACAATACAGAGACTTCCCTGTCTTGAATGTTGAAAAATTTTATTCTCTCAGTAGGGATGAGATGGAGCAGGTGACTTTTTAAAGCATTTTTTTAATGGTGCTTTTCAAAGTGCCATTTTGTAAAAACATCTTCTTATTCCGCCTATGGTCTTCATTACTTATTATTGGTAGATAATTGAAAGCAAAGTCTAAGCCTAGATTGTGCTTTGTGGTTCTGAGATTATAAACAGTGATTTAGACTACATTTAAAGAAAGTGAGATTTCTAAGGTCAATTACAGAACATCAGTGAGGGAAACAAGGTCAGACTGCCTGCAAGAAAGACCGGAAGAATGACTTTACAAAAATCTATTTCATGAAGCTTTCCTATTATTATAAAAATTTTGCATTGCTTTCAGAGCTGCATGAGATTAAAATATATATTTACATCTTACTTTTAGTAAGAAACTTTCCTGTAATTTCACCCTCCTCCCCTGATTTGGTAAAATGAGTAGAAGATATCTGAATGAAGAAAATCCTTTATAGATTTCTATAACTAATAGGAATCTAATTTTTACTGCATATTTCAGAGATGAAATTTTATTATCAGAGCTTCTGTTTTAAATGGTTGCTCCAAAGACACTCAGGAAAAGCTTTGCAGAATCCCACTGAAACACAGAATGATTGAGCTCGTTAAATCATTTAGCCATGGACCTGTAGAATAATTTAGGTTGCAGGAGACTCTGGAGGTCCTCTTAGCCCAGAGCAGGACCAATTTGGATGATGCATCTAATTAAAAAGTTAGGTCAGGTTTTTCAGGACCTAATCCAGCAGAAGTTTAAGGCTCTCCAAGGAGATAATACAATCATTATATTTTCCTGAGGTTGTCATTCAGCTTCCTCTCTAGTTCCAGGACGTCCACTTGGGAAGGCTCCTTAGGTTTGAAGGATTTGCATGGTGCTTTGGAAGCATTTATTCCAAGAATGGACATATTCACAAAAATTCTGTAGTGCTAGGTTCACATATAGGCCTTTGTTCACAGGCTGACTGAAAACCATGTAACTATGACTGAACATCAGAATTTCCAAAACCTGTTAGTGTTATGTTAACCAAAGCAAGTGGCTCCTAGCCAGGTCAGAATGAGAGCAGAGCTGTCTCATGTCTGTCTGTAAAACAGACTTTATAGACTGGATATCCCTAGTGTGGCGTATCTTATTTGCCTAAGGAGCCTGAAAGAACCATCTGGTCGTTTTTGATCCTCATAGTTATTGTGATGAGAAATTCATTCAGCCAATTCTTTCACAGCTGCAAAAAAGTGGTGAGACAGGCTGTATTTGTGTGAGAGAAAAAAAAGACCTCAAATACTGCTAAATATGTTTCAGGGTAATGGCTTCAATAGCACATCTGATGGGTATTTAGAATAAGTGAATGCTGAATGCCTTATCAGTGATAACACAGACAAAGGTTATCAGCATGTGCCACACATCAAACATTGATTCCACAGCAATTAATTTAAGTGAAAAATTGTCTCCATCAGCAAATGCTTTTACACGACATCAAAGCCTGGTTTTTTGTTGTTGCTCTTCTTCTTAGCAGGAAACTTTGACCTGTCCAAGCAAATTAGAAATCTCTATTTCTTTTAATTTATTGGTTTCCCATGCTTTGTCATTAACCTCCCAACCTGCAGCCTGAACGGTGTAGAAATTTTTAGTGGTGTTTTCATAAATGACATTCTTTTTTCACCTTATGGGATTATTTTTATAGAAATATAAGTATTGTATGATCCAAATCACCTTCAGTATGTTAAGAGACCTTCTACTGATTCTATTTTTTTCTATTAAAAATGACTCAAAGCCCATTTTAATGAATGTTCATACTCACCAGAATTTTGAATGTATGTTGTCACTGCAATTAGAAGGTGCTAGTATCAAGGTTAGCCTCTGAGATACTGCAAGAATCTTTTGAAAAGATGATGGCAACATAGATACCACACTAGTAGAGTCAGTGAGTGACTTGCAAAGGCACTGAAGAAAATAAGCTCCTATAATGGAATAGAGGCAAAACTCTGTCAGCAGTTTCTTGAACACAAATAGAAATGATGGGCCACTTTAGATATTTGTTTAAAAATACCAACACGATGTGCAAAATAAGAGCTGCAATTACATCACAGGGTAACTTCATTGTGCTCAAAAGAGACCTGTGGCAAGCTGTTTGAGCAATAATTATGGGCATCATAAAGCAGTTCAAGACGTCACAGGCACTGAACAGTGTGAACGCAGAGCCACACTTTTCATTTTACCCTACCCAAGTCACATCATGGAACTGATTAATTGGCTGTGGTCAATGCCACAGGATTGACTACAGAAAGACAAAGTGCAGAAAAGTGCAGAAAACAACTTTGCTAAGAAGAACAACCACACAGACCAGTTGGTTTCCAGATTACCATGTTACTATTTCAACTTCTTCATAAATTATGACAAAAGAAGGACTATTATAAATGAAAGACTGGCAGACTTCTCAGAAGGGCAACACAAAAAATATTAATAGATGATCAATTATAAGGCATGCAAAAATTATACGCATCATATATAAAAATGCAGAATTTCTGTAATTATTTGCATTACCTTAACATTTAATTTGAAAAAAGTTTCACTCTTTAAAGAAAAAATTTAAATGGATTTTTCAGTATCTAACTATTCAATATCTATATATGTGTTATTTTTTCAATACATTAAATGTCTTCATGCACTCTGCATGAAGACATTGATTATATTATGGTATTGTAAGCTAATATTCTATTTTCATAACATTCACTGGAATAAGGAATGTTTCATTTAAGTTTACTAAGCTTTGCTTTAATTTGTAAGAAAACACAAAGTCAATGACATGTGCAAGAGTAATACATACTCCTAAGTACAATTTATGAAGTAGACATACCATCAACCAAAACTATAAAATTACAGTTTGACACAGAAATAAACACATAAGAAATTTTAGCAACATGATGATGTGATTGCTGTCTGACAATGGCATACGTAAGTGGCTGAAATAGGTGTCCTACTGAAAAACAACCTACAACTTGTTCTTGGAAATACAGGTCAAAGCCTTTGGACAACAAGAGCAACACAACAGTGAGAGTGATACAGTTCTTGAGGGAGAATCCCCAACTGATTATTTGAAGAATTATAGTTTTCATAGAGAAGAAATTATTCTTATGGTCTGCAATACTGTAGCTCCCTTTCCTTCACAGCAGATACAGGGAGAAGAGCAGGTTATACAGAGACCAAGGCAAGAGGTGAACAGGGCAAATGGTGGAAGTGATTTGAATACAGGCAGATATCCTAGTCCACAAACTACTCACCAGAAAAGAAGAAAAATAACTAGTATTTTCTCCATATTTCCATAGTATTGTGGACTTAGAAAGCAGCATCACTGTGCCACATTTGCTCCCTTATCTAGTTTTCCCTACACCAAGTTTCAGAAGTCCTACATAAGGAACAGAGACTATATATGTTTGCCCAGTGACTTTGCGCCTTTCTGTAGCTCTGACTGCTACAGAAATATTCCTGAATCATTCTCTACCTATATAATACTTAGAATAAGACTTACATATTTCTAGTGTCACTTGCTACTATAGCCCATAGAAACTTGAGAGGGTGTCTGCACTGTAGTTAAACCACCTCCTTCCAAATTTATAAATCACAAATAAGAGCCAGTTTTGAATGATTTACAGTAAGATTTACAAGGCAAACCTAAATAGCAGAGCAATAGTTATCCAGATTTATATCAGAGCCTACAAATTGTAGAGCCACTAAAATCCTGCTGGCTCCTGACATCCAAGTTATATGCTTTTGCATAAAATTAAAGCATCTAACTCATTTTCATAATGGCCAACAGCTTTCTCTACCTCAAGCTTATATATCTTTCAAAGGGAAAGTAGTTTTACACCTCTAGCAAAAGCTGTAGAACACTTATTTATTACCAGATGTGAAAGGAAGGTCTTCCGCCTTTAAAAACAGCTGCATTTAATTACTAATAGCAATAACATACTGTAATCTTAATATGTTACAAAAAATTAACTAACGAACATTTCCATGGAGAGACAGAAACTGGATTTATTTAGAGTGATATCTGTCACTAATTCACCTAAAAGCTAGGATGAAATACATATTTTAAATATTAAATATAAAAAAAATTAAAAAATATTTCGGGTCTAGTATTTCTGACAACTTCTCATGAAGAAGTTTCCTTTGTTAAAGAAAGATATTTCCAGTCATATTTACAATAAGCTATCTCTATAAAGCTGAGTATTAGTATTGTTAAATTATTTTCTTAGGTTTAGATACACTGCAATGTTATGTTTGACTAGCTTGAAAGTCCAATATAGTATGCTGGTCGAGAGTACACAAAAGAAGAGTAATATTTAAAGTGGAGTGAAGCTAAGCCCATGAACACTAGTGACTGGTGGGTCTTTCTGGTCTACAAAAAAGAAAAATATTTCTAATAATTAAATAATTTAACAAATACAGAATACGACTGTAATATTCTCAGTTATCATGTAAAATATGACGTGACAACCCAACTTAGAATTAATTCTGAGCACTTTTTCTTTAAACCATTTTTTAACTGATTGGGAAAAGATTTTTGTCCTTTTCGGTGTGACGGTACCATGCCATCCAGAGGCCAACTGAGCTCATTACAATATTTATTTTCTAGGGTTATACAAAAGACAGCCATCTTCTGGTCAACATAAGGTGTGGTCCCTTCTTCATCATTACGAAATATATTTTTTACTATAGGAAGACCTGACTGTGGACTGAAGTATAGTTATGTCTTACATGACTCTCAAAATCTTCAGATTTGTCTATATGACAGGACTGTTCTGTTAGGTGGCAAACAGGAAGCTTGGGAGGAATGACTATTCTGAAGAGTAGATTAGCAGAACAAAAGTTAGGCATTAGATAACTAGTATATTAAGGCGTTTAGTTTCCTAAAATTTCCAGTTCCCTCATCTACTTCTTGTCCTGCAAATCACAGTCCTTGAATGTCACAAAGTGGGAGCACAGTGTCCTCTTAGTTTTCACTGGAAATAGCAGAAAGTTTATGTATAGCTTTGAAAACCCTTAGGAGTTCATTCTCAAAGAAAATTCTGCACACTCACTGAATATTTAAAAGTAAAACGAGAACAAAACAAACACACAAAACCTTTAATGCCGTTTTCCCAGACTATTTATTTTTGGATCTAATATCATGACAAAGTAATAATTCTGGTAAGTTATTTTCCAGCCTACAGTGTATATCCATTATAATTAGACCAGAATATTTATATCTAGAAACAAAAAATAACAACTTTCTTCTATGTAAACAAGAGATTAATTACACCTTAAAAATTTTGTTTAGAACAAACACTTTTCATTTTTCCTCCAAAAAGGCATCCTGACAAGATTTATGTTGCTTTACACTGAGACAAAAGCATTGCTTGTGCATTATAAAATTATTTTTCGTAGGAAAAAAAAAGAAAAAATGCTTTAAGACAGGGGCACATTAAAATAATAAATTCACATTTCAAAGACTAAAGAACTTGGGAACGGAAAATAATCAATAATTAAATGGAAAAGGAAAATAAAATTAATTCAATATTTTACTTCTCAGAGTAACAATATTAGACTTGACTTTGTTTATAAACCCTAAGCAAAAATTAAAAATTTGACCTTTGTGATTAATTAGCTATGTTCCCAAAATTGGAAAAGTTATCCCCAAATATATTTTAAGATGTGAGATAAATTGGCAGAAAAATTTATGACCGTGGACCAGTCAAATCCTACTTGCAGATTTGCTGAGATCATCGGGTTGATTCTTTAAGTATACACTATGAAGTAGGTAATGAGTAGCAATCAGAGCATAGAATAAACTGGCACCGAGAGACTCAGCTGGAATTCATAGACATGGTGTATATCTTCAGATGCTTCAGCTTCTGAAGAGGAAAGTCTTTCCTTGGAGTCAACAAAGGTGCATTTAAACTGCAAGCTGAGTTTGAGTCAAGGCTATCTATATGCTGCTCTTGCCACCCCCATGGGCAGCAGAATCACCAAGGTGAGAGGTTCTGGGGCTGAACCATTGCGGAGGAGTCCTGAAGTGTGGTGAATAGGAGGGTTTCCCAAACTGGAATTACCTCTGGGGGAGCTGAGAGAGCCTCCAGGAGCTCTCAGCTGATGTGACAGAGGCTGATGACACCTGAGCACGGTCAGGAGCAATGGCAGCCAAGACCGTCCCTCACCTATATATGAAGCCCTTAGGAAGCACTAGTAAACAAGGGCATGGGGTGGCAATTTGGGAGGCAGGGAGGGCCCTGTAGCCCCGCCAGCTCGACCAGGGTGTAATGGTACCCACTTGGCAAAAAGCTATTGTCTTTTTAAGGTCTGCATCCACCATGACTGAGGCAGCTGAGACAGAGCTCCAGAGGGGACATGCTGCCAGCTGGGTGCAAGCTGCAGGGAATGTCCCACTCACAGCAGTACTGTAAGAAGGTGCATCCAGGTGGAGGAACTCCCCCACTTAGTGACAGAGGAGGGAAGGGGGTGAGAAGATTTAGGACTATCAGGGAGTGAGAGAGACCCACACAGCTGGAACCACACCTTGCCTTCCCTGGGACAGGTCCCAAAGGCAGACAGCACACCTGGCATGGAGGATTCCCTGTTCTCCGGCCGCCTGGCTGAACTCCATGACAGAAGGGCCAAGGGGCAATGGTGACAAGTTCCTGCCCATTGAAGCACGTGTGGCACCTCTGTGACTGCCCAGGTGCTCTCACATAGTAGGTATGGGGCTTTGCAAGTGGAGCCAAACAATAACCAGGATGATGGTTCATCTAGCACAGAGGTGTCACTGAGGTTAAGTTGGCCCACACCCTCTGTCAAAACTACTTCCATAAAGAAAATAGAAAGGGTCACTGTCATAGGAAACTCCCTTCTGGAGAGAGCAGAAAGCCTGGACCCGCTTAAGGAAGCCTGCTGCCTCCCTGAAGCTCATGTTAAAATGCCACCTCAGTCAGTTTCATATTATAAAAATTCCACATTGTCCTCTTCTCTCTGAATACAATCAGTCATTTTCCTATAATTCATTAATGTTCTTGCCATCCCGTATTGTGTTGTTGTCAACTTTCCTCTCTTAGAAAAAGAAAGCTAATACTTTTTAAAAAAATCATTTTCTAAAGGAGGTTCATCCTCCCTAAAGTGCCCATGTGAAAAAAAAAATCCAAAGAAATATTGTTCTGATATTATTTTAATAAAAAGTAGTATTTAAATTTGCAAATACTTAAGAAGGGCAGAGATATGTTCCTGTGTTTAGTAATCTCTGGGTTATTGTAGTTACTAAATTCAAACTATGTTTACTTCAGTACTCCTGCAGTCTTGCTTCTGTAAAGGGTTATTCACCAGCTTAATTGTATACAATTAATCATACAAAATTGGGATTTTGATGGAATTATACTTTACATGTAAGCTTGTGCTTCTGCCTATCTATTTGAAAGTTGGAGTACAAATTTTAAAAAGTGTATCAATAAGCAGTAGAACAAAAGCACTCTGGACTTCAAACGACCAAATCTATAAATGTTACTATTTACAGTTTTATCAGTTCTCAGGCTGGTCAAGTGAGCAAACTCAGCACTTTTTGATCTGAACAAGAACAAAGCATGGGAAACCTGGGGGCTGAGAAGAAAATAATAGGAATGCGTTTTAGGTATGGACTACAGCTATTTCCAAAAATGGTTGTTACAGTCAATAGGGCAAACCATGCACTACCAAAGTTGAATTTAGATGCCTTCTGTCAGCTTGTATTTCTTATACAATGAAAATGATGTATCAATCTCCTTTTTTTTTTTTTTAATGGCTGGAGGTTTGGATTGAGTTTTCTTCTATATTTCTAATTGTACTGTTGATTACGTTAAGCAATATTAAGAAAACTAGAAGTTGCTTTATTTGTGAGAGATGAGCTACTTTCAATTATGCAGAGAATGTCAGTTTTTCTTAGCAGGGTAATAAGTCTGTAATGTTGAACTGAAATGTTGATTTCGCTTGCAATAAGATGCAGTTAATTAACTTGAAACAGTATGAAGTTCATGTTAAAAAGTCATTTAAACTGAGTGAAAAAGTAAACTCAATTGAAAATCAAAAGGTAAAATGATCATTTTATCTTTTATCTTATGTTTTGACTTACTCCAAAGTCTTAGAAAATAACTCCTGAATGTTTTATTGCCTGCTTTTAATACTTTTTCTGCCCCTCTTCTGTCTCTTACTTTCTCTAATTTTTGATCAGGTTAACTTTGATTAAGACATTTTATTTGCTAATTTGAGCCACTTAAAGTTGATCAAATGGAAATCTGTCTGTGAGCCCCTGAATGTCACAACACCTCAGCTTCTGCCTCATGTTTCCAGTCTCTTCTCTGAGCTAATATTTGCATTTGAAATGTATTTTCTGTGACACACCAGTCTCCCCTTTGGTTGATCTAAATGTTAATTTGTGACATTTCCATCAGGTAGCCTCATCTCCTGAGGACAAAAAACATGTAAATTGGCATCTCTGAATTTATGTTATCGTTGGTAGAAAAAGTTCAATGGGTTAAGTAAAGGCAATCTTTTTTTTATCCTAGAAATGAAAGAAAATATGTATTTGGCTTTGTATGCTTATGTGAAAATAGACACTGCAATGTTTGGTGTTTATATTTTTGGAATTCTGTGGACAATGACAACTTTTAACACTGATTTAGGATAAAAATAAGAGATAAAGAGTTTTAATTTATTTCACAGAAGAAATCCAAATTTTTAATCAGATTAATTCATAAGAGATGGTCCAGACCTCCCTCTTTTAAACAAATAATATCTGTCTTCTCAGGATGAGCTAAAAAGGCCAGTCGTAATTTATTCTAACAAACCATTTCTATCGAACAAAATTATTTCTTGTCTCATTGGTTTTTACTATTCAGTGACCTTGAACATATTTCAAGATTAATTTGAAGGATGCAATTTGTTTGGAAAAACTTGCAGCCTGGAAATTAATTCTGTTTCTCCACTATCTTTCTTCTCAAACTGGAACTTCATTAGAAATGGTGATTTGGTCTAACAAAAGATTTCAGTTTCTTACAGTTCAATATAAAAGTTTCACAGTCTGAAAGGAAGTTCAGCCACATGTATCATCAAATTAGGAACTTTGAAGTGGTTTTTTTCCACAGCATTTCTCATGATCTCAGTAGAAAATGGAAGGAGCATAAAGGACATATTTTTATATTTTTTTACCTATAGCTGTGATTCTGACCTTTTTAGATGAAAGTTAATATTGACTCAGATTTTAAAACAGGAGCACAGCTAGTGCTAGAGCATAGTATCGAAGAACCATACAATCACAGAGCGGTTGATGTTGGAAGGGACTTTTGGAGTTCACGTGGTTCAAACCTGCTGTTCAAGCAGGGTCACTTATTGCTCATTGTTCAAGATGTTCTCCATATGCCTTTGAGTGTCTCCAAGGATGGAGACCCCACAACTTCTCTCTGCAACCTGTGCCAGTGCTTGGTGATCTTTGCAGCAAAAAAAGTGTCTCCCGATGTTAATATGGAATCTCCTGTGTTTCAGGATTGCCTCTGGTCCTGTTACTGGGCACCACTGAAGAGAACCTGTCTTTGTCTTCTTTGCACTCTCCCTGCAGCTATTTATATACCCTGTAAACAGCACTCCAGGTGTGGTTTCACCAGTGCTGAGTATAGGGGAAAGATCACTTATCTTGACCTGCTGGAAACGCTCTTCTTAATGCATCCCAGAATACCATTAGCCTTTTTTTACCACAGGCACACATTGTTGGTTCATGTTGATGCTGTTTACCAAGAACCCCAGCATTCTTTTCTGCAAAGCTGCTTTCCTGGCAGTTACCTGCATATATTGGTTCCTGGGGGTAGTTCTTCTCCAGGTGCACAACTTTGTACTTCCCCTTGTTGAACTGCATAAGGTTCCAATCAGCCCATTTCTCCAGCTTGTTACCAGCCCTTTGGATGGCAGCACTCTCTAGTGTATCAGGCACTCCTCCCAATTTTGTGTCAACAGCAAATTTTCTGAGATTACACTCTGACCCATCATCCAGATCATTAATGAAGTAGTCGAACAGGATTGGACTCCTGGAGCACAACACTGGCCTCCACCTAGACCTCATGCCACTGACCACCACTCTCTCAGACCACCTGTTCAGCCAGTTTTCAGTTCATTTAAGTGGGCTGCTCATCCAGTCCATGCTTCATCAGCTTTCATGTGACGACCTGATAGGTGGCAGTGTTAAAAGCTTTCCTTAAGTCAAGGTAGAAAATAAATACCCACTGCTTTCCTCTCATCTTCCAAGCCAGATATCGTGTACAATGAGCCACAGAACATGATCGTGTTCAAGCGGAATTTGGTAGCCCCTGAAAGCTATGATGCAAAAATAGTAGGTTGCTCATATTGTTAAGTAATGAATAAATAATTATTTCAGTAATAACTTCACAACAGTGGACACAGTAAAGAGGAATAAAGATACCATAAATGCAAAACCAGTATAATGATAAATAGGCAGCTTTTAAAAAGTACCAATTAAGCCTTTCAGAAAGATCATGTCAGAACAAATGGCTCCAAAGTAATAACTGAAAGACCATAAACAGTTAGATGAAGCATACCATATATTCTTTATTCTGTGAGCCAATAATAAATTGATGCATTAGTTAATAATTTATTGTCTGTAGAATTTGAAGACCATAATCATCATCAATCCTACATATTATTTGTTTTTGTCATAATTTTTCAATAATGTAATTAAGTTTTTCAATTAATAAAAAATAAAACAAATAAAGGGAAATTATAATCCTTTAAAATCTTATTAAATATTCAAAAGCTCTTATGTGGAGTAATAAATTCTAGTTACAGACTAGAATTATATACAGACATACATGTATGTCACCAATGTCTGTCATATAAATATCTTAATGCTAAGTGTGAGATAACAGTTTCTAAAGGCTGCTACTGAAGCTGAAATGCATTAACAATTATGTCTCAGAACCTAAGCCTATATGTCGTATTTGTTAGTCTACATACACCAGTGCAACTGATAAATATATTTATTTGTCAGGTATGATTTTTAGGAAATATCTTAAATGAGTTATTAGTGCATTTAATATTACAGTAGAAGTCAAAGACAATAAATCAATAGCTGTTATGCAAATTTAGCATCTGAATTAATATCAGCATTTTAAAGTACACTTTTGCTTTAAAACTGAAATAGTCATGCTAATATTCCGAATACAATGTAAATCTCTTTTTATTTTAAATGCATTCTCTAGTTCTTAAAATTTCACATTATTAAACTTCCTCCAAAAGAGATAGTTCATAAAATTCAGGAGTCCCCAGGGCAATTAATTGTCTGGTGGGTAACTAGTTTCAGCATGCAAACTTATTCCCTAAATACATCAAGATACAGTAAAGAAATAGATGAAATCTTAGTATCAATATTATTGTATTCTGAAATACCATTAAATTCTCATACTGCAGTGAGAAGAAACATGCAATATTTTCATTGAAGTCCACATCTGCTTATGTTCCTGAGGAGATGTAGGATACATGTTCTTTAGTGACCTGTTTTACTGAGTGATTTCTGCAGATGATTAAAAATTGAAAAGTAATACAAAGCCTCTGGCACATATTTATTTCTTTTTTCTAGAAGAGTAAGTTTGTGAATGTTTTCATCTAGTTGGAGGGAGAGTGTGTGAAAGGTAATGTGAAGCTTCTGCTTCATTCATAAAAAAGATTTCACATAACTAAAACTGTCCAAATATTGATAAAATCTTCCCAGAGGAGAGAAAGCTAAAAGAGTATCTGAAACCATCTTAGAGAAATTATAAAGAGAACTGAGGAAGAAATTAAAATGAGATTTAAAGTCTTAAATGTGGCTTAAAGAAGTGGCTTGTAGGCAGATTGCAGAGCCACATAGCCAATCATAAAATATTTTTCCTCACCCAGAAAAGCTGCAAAGCATCTGAAAGATCCTGAAATTCGGTTATGTGTACACATCAGATTGAAGAACAATTAGCAATTTCTCTGTCTTAGATAAGGGAGAGACAGGAAGGGAAATTTTAAAATCAATGGAAAGCTTTGGACGTGGAAAAATTTCTTGCCTAAAATGAGCTGAGTAAAGAATACAGGAAAAATTGTCAGAGGGAGAAACTATTGTGGAAATTATCTGTTTGAATTAAAAAAATGAGGGAAACCAGAGAATTTAAGACAAGGGTTGTTTAAAACTTCCATTTCTCAACTCAGATGGAGAAAATAAGACTAAATCAAAATAAATGGAAAATTTGCTTTTCATGGAAAGCAAAATTAATCAGATTTTCTTTAAATTCAATTTAATATCATATTTCTATTGAATACTTCGAGAAACTCCTAGGAAAAAATATTTCTAACAAAAGTTTTGAGGAGTGCAATAAATAATACTACTTCTCTAAAGAAAAATCTTAGTTAAACAGATCTAGTAAAAATGCTCAATATGTGACTTGGATGAATAAAACATCTTTTGTAACTGTGGCTCTTCGAATAGAAATTAACAGGTGACGGGGAAAGAAATCTCACTTGAACAGCCAAGAGATTTGAAAAAAAGTCAAAGAATTACAGAATCTTTAGGGTTGGAAGGGACCTCTGGAGAGCACATAGTCCAACCCCCCGATAAGGTAGGGTCACCTGGAGCAGGTTACACAGGAACGCATCCAGATGGGTTTTCTGCTACTCCAGAGAGGGAGACTCCATGACCTCCATGGGCAGACTGTTCCAGTGCTTTGCCACCCTTAATGTAAAGAAGTTCTTCTTCATGTTGAGGTGAAACTTCCTGTGTTTTAGTTTATGGCTTTTAATCCTCATTCTGTTGCTGGGCACCACCAGAAAGAGTCTGGGAGCATCATCTTGGCACTTGCCTTTGAGATATTTATATGTATTGATAAGATCCCCATNCACTTGCCTTTGAGATATTTATATGTATTGATGAGATCCTCATTCAGTCTTCTCTTCTCTAGACTAAACAGGCCCAGCTCCCTCAGTCTCTCCTCATGAAAGAAATGCTCCAGAGCCCTAATCATCTTTGTAGCCCTCTGATGAACCCTCTCCAGTAGCTCCTTGTCTTTCTTTTACTGAGAAGCCCAGAACTGGACACAGCACTCCAGATGTGGCCTCACTAGGGCCAAGTAGAAGGGGATAATCACCTTCCTTGACCTGCTGGCCACACTATTCCCAAACTACCCCAGGATGCCATTGGCCCTCCTGTCTTCAAGGGCACACTGCCAACTCATGGTCAATTTGTCACCCACCAAAAGTCCCAAATCCTTCTCTGTAGAGCTGCTCTCTAGTAGATTAGACTCCAATTTCTACCTGTACTTGGGGTTATTCCTCCCCAGGTGCAGGACTCTACACTTGCCCATGTTGAACGTCATTAGATTTCTCTCTGTCCAACTTTTTAGCCTATCAAGGTCCCACTGAATAGGGCACAGCCTTCGGGTGTATCAACCACTCCCCACCATTTCATATCATCAATAAACCTGCTAAAGGTACATCCTATCCCTTCGTCCAGGTCATTGATATTGATCCTGAGATATTTAATTAGACATTACCATTTCTGTTATTCATCTATGAAGCAGAACAATAGAATGAAAACAGACAAAGGACTAGAGGAAGACTATCCTGTGTCCCGCAAATTATCTAATTGAAAAGGATTGGAACTTTTTACTAATTTCATTGTCTTGGAAATATTAATGTCTTGATTTATCTAAAATAAAATGAAAGTGGGACTGCAGGACTCTGTAATGCAGGGCAGTCTGGTGCTCCTGCATCACGGGCCAGCCAGAACAGAAGCCCCCTGCTGCCAGCTCAAGGTAGGTCACCGGAGATGGTAGCTGCTCTGCACCTGTGCAGTGTCCCAGAGGAGAAGCATATGAAAGCATGCCAGGGATGGGAGCATGGACAGCACCCCAGGAATTAACCTCTTCTGAGGGAATCATGTGGCCAGAATACTCTTGGCTGTGACTGATAAAGACCAGTCTGTGATTAGCCACAGACACTGCCATTAAAATATGCCAGTTTTCCAGTGGTGTCTGTTTGTACCTAGTCCATTGGGAGAAGGACATTTCTGAGCACAGCCCAGAGACCCAACTGCACCTTGGGCTGCATCAAAAGAAGTGTGACCAGTAGGTCAGTGGAGGTGATTCTGCCCCTCTACTCTGCTCTTGTGAGATTCCACCTGGAGTGCTGTGTCCAGTTCTGGGTCCCCAGCACGGGAAAGACATGGATGTGTTTGTGCAATAGACACTAAGATGACACAGATCTGGAGACGGCTTCAGGGAGATCACATTGCAGTCTTTCAGTACCTAAGGATGGGCCTGTAGGATGGCTTGAGTGGGATTTTTTGCAAGGGCATGCAAAGGAAAACATTTTATGATTCTATGGTACTAAAATGTAGAAGAATACTAGTTGATGAGAAGCCCTACCAACTAAGCAAACAAAAGCTCTTCAAAGACAATTGAAAGCTTAAGACAGAATAAGAGGATTATATGTTCAAATCAAACTGGGAAGAACATCACATATGTTTACTGCAGTATCTTAATCTGTTAGAAAGCTGCTAAAAATACTGTTCAGTACAGACAAGACCAAACAAACACCAAAACCAAAATATGCTTTTTAATCTTAAACAGCAACAATTGGTACCTGCTTATCTGGTACTAAAAGCAATATACCACAAACTGTGTTTAAGGGATGATTTTTCAAAACATTTGGCAAGAAATAGGCAAACTCTTGTGTATGTCAGTATGTTTTTGAATATTTGTGAGTGTATTTATGTGTTTGTGTGTGTGTGTGTATGTGTTTAAACATATGTGTTTGATAGAGAGGATGGATACAACAGCGGTGTAAACTAGACCAGCTGCTTTGTAAAGATAAGCAGCTGCTGCTGTCCGTGACATGAAACACATCTACTGCACCAGAAGGTGCTAATACTCCTTTAGCCATGTCAGACACTTCTCTCAATATCACCAAAAGTACACTGTTGTCATAATATAAAAGGTGCAATTACCTGGACATTAGAGTTTTGAAGTATTTAACCACCTTAAGTGGATAACTATCCTTTAATCTGAAGATAACATTTGATTGCCTACTGCTGAATTCACAGAGTAATTATATGTTTATACATATTATAAAGTAAAATAAACCTTTTAAGCTAATAACTTGCTTCTTAATAAGTTTACAAATACATCACCCATGAGAATTTATCAGACAAGTTTTTTAATATTTTTTTTTTTTAGAACTGCATCAGTTTTAGTGAGTCAAAGCTTTAGCACTATTGTTAGTTTTAGCACATTGGAGTAGACAAAAAATCATAGAGAAACCACATTAATTCATATTTTAATACTCAAGGGATATTGAAAATGGTAGATTTCATAACGGAACTTTTGGGAAATCTTCTCCTTGTTTTTCTGCTTGTTCATTTTGTCGACTAGCCTGTAAGTTCCAAGGTCAATGACAAGTTAATGTCCTATCACAACTATGTTATGTTTTAGTAAGAGACATCGTAGCCCTATGATGTAAGAATACATTTCCTGATTCTTTCTCTTCATGAAGCTCTAGAAGTTATTGAGACAGAATTTAAAAACATTTACAACTACAGAAAATTTCAGTAGTACCAGGAAAGATCTCTCATGACTCCCATTTGGCATTTTTATCTGCTCCAATGTGAGAGAAACAGTAGTTAGACCCAAAGTAGATATGACATTGAGAAACTCAAGGGTACAATAAATAATACAGATAATACAAAATCACTGCTCTTATGTGATTTTGTTCATGTTTACAGTTACATGAACACACAAACGATGGCAAAAGTAGTGTTAAAAGTTTCCAGAACTTCATTGCGAATGCTGCACTTAGAACAAAGAAGAATCCTAAGAGAGGAAAAAAGATGAGACAAAAAAATGCTATTAATATTTCTGAATAACTTTTCTCTTTGAAATTAGAAAAAGTTTTAGGTAAAAAGTGTGTTTCATCTGTTAAAATTGAATCTGTGCTTTCCTAAAATAGAAAAAAATCCTGAAATAGACCTCTTCCAAAATATTGATGCCTGTACAGAGAGTAACAGAATAATTTTGAGTCTTAGCAATTAGATACTTACGAAATTCAAAATTGTTAAAAAGATGAGATGGATTAAAAGAAAAATAAAGAGACAATAGAAATTCCAAGTGGTCTTCATAGATAGAAACTATATCCAGTGTCTGAAAAATAAAAACAGGCCTAAGTAGGGACAAGCATAGTGTTTTATAATGAGAAATAAGCAGCTGCATAAAGATAACATGGGGATAACTGATAAAAAATCTGGCTACAGGGATCACAAGACTCTATGAATCAGAATGTCATGTTGATGCAAAAAAGGACAAGCACCTATCTTCCTTAGAAGCATAAAGAGTAATATGGTCACAGAAAAAGGAAAATATTCTTTGCCTCTGAGGAAAATGATGGAGAAGACTTGCCCACATCCCAGCATGAGGACTCCAGTTCAAGGAAAAGGATGCTTGTGAGAAAGATACCAGAGGAAGTCATGGTTATGTGCTTGTCAAGGGTTCACTTGTTCTAAAAAACTAAACAGGGAATTTTTCCCTTCCCCCTGCCCCACTGTGTGGGAGGGATGCTGAATGGGCAGGTTGGTTTTGCCTTGGGTATTTGACTAACACGAAAGAACTGGCCAGCAGATTTGACATTCCAGGATGATGGCCGTGGAGAGTCTGTGGGGAGGGGCGAGGAGGCTCTTTTTTCTTTTCTTTTTCCTCTCCTGGGAAAGAACACACAGTTGTTGCCTGAACTGAAACAAGGTGTGGGTTGGAAAAAAGCTCCGAGGTTGCTTTGTTCTCAGCCTGGCCACCTGGCTGGTTTGTTTGGTTTTTGTTTGGTTTTTTTTCCTGGCCCTTGTTTTGCCTGCATCCTGTTCTGCCCCTCAGCATGGACCTGTTGGACTCCATCACAGAGGAACTATTTGGGAAGAAAATTATTTCTTTCCCTCCTCTGCTCCCGTGGTTTTGGCAGCGGTTTTTGTTCATGTCGACAAAGGCAGGAGAAGCCACACAGCCAGCTGCAGGCAGTGTGAGACCCATTTGGGAAGAACCCATCTTTCTCCCTTTTCCCCTTCCCTGTGAGGGGGAGGGAAGGTCTCCATTTTTTGACTTGTCCAGCACATACGGGGCCCCCACGTGGCAACTGCCAGTGATCCAACAGCACCTCCTGTCACCCAACACAGACCACTCCAGAGATCCAACAGCACCCCCTGCTGACTGTGATTAGAATCACACCAAAGGCACAAACTGAACTGTTTACTTTTCATTGAGGGGGATTTTCGGGTATAGGATTATTGTTCAGTTGGGGGGTTTTTTGTGTTTTTTTGTTGTTCTGCCAATACACATATACCCTTTAAAAAAGGGCTGTTATTTTTCCACAGTTCCTCAATTGGAGCGTCTTAATTTCAGATTTNGTGATCCAACAGCACCTCCTGTCACCCAACACAGACCACTCCAGAGATCCAACAGCACCCCCTGCTGACTGTGATTAGAATCACACCAAAGGCACAAACTGAACTGTTTACTTTTCATTGAGGGGGATTTTCGGGTATAGGATTATTGTTCAGTTGGGGGGTTTTTTGTGTTTTTTTGTTGTTCTGCCAATACACATATACCCTTTAAAAAAGGGCTGTTATTTTTCCACAGTTCCTCAATTGGAGCGTCTTAATTTCAGATTTACAATTGCTTAGAGTGAGGAGTTTTGGTCTTCCTCATAATTCAGCCTCCTTAGCAAAACACTTCTGTCTCATTAAACTGAGACAATGCTATAGATGTCTGAGCACACTTTGCAAAGTAAGCTTTTCAATTTCCTTTAGTCTGAAAAATAATCCAGTGGAGATAGGACAATCTTCTCATGCATAAAATATTGCTGAAAATAAGGGGTTAAGTTGCTCTTAATCATCATAGGATAAGAAATAAGAAGTTTGAATTCTATTAAGGAAGGTTCCAGTTGGACGTGAGGGACAGGAATAATGAAGTATGAAAATGGGTTGTTTAGAGAATTATGGACCTTCCCTGTAGAAAACTCCTTAGAACTGGCTATCCTGGATTCCTAAGAAATTTAGTCATATGTTACAGGTCTATCCACATGTCTGTCCACAGCTGATCCACCAAACATATTTGGCTGAAGAGTAAAGGTCTCAAAGATATTTCACTTAGTTGCAGGAAAATACATTAATGGGCGAAGGTGAGAGTCTTCATTAGAATTCCCTACATGTGTTTTGATGCAGCCTTTGCTAGATAACAAAGACACTTCCTATAAATTCAGATGTGATATGGCTGTATACAAAACCTACTTTCATTTTCACTGATTCTACCATATTTTGGACAGACAAAAGATTTTTGAGGCATACAGAGTTAGAGCTCTACAAGTGCTTCAGTTTTGACTGTTTGCAACTGTCCTAGCTGACACTCAGACCAATCTGAATCTAAAAATTTAGTTTAAATTATGTTTTGAAAGCATTTTCTCATCCAAATTAGCTTTCTGCATGTGCTTGTCCTGTGATGGTCTTTCCCCTGAATTCTGACTCTTCCTCTGTAGGATTAGAAAGTCTGAAAAAACTACTGCCCAAACCTTTCTGTAATGTCAAGCATTTTCTCATCACCAGGAAGATAATACCATCTCTCAGTTGTTATGGGGAGGGCACAGGATGATCTGTTTTGTGTGTTGCATGATGGAATTATGTCTGGTCTCCTAGGCCCTACTGGGTGCACAATGATTTAGCTCAGTCTCTTCTGTCACTTTCCCACTAAGCAGCGATGACTAAATATAAAAGGTGTATAATCTAGCACCTAACATTGGAGCAATGGGCTATACGTATATGGCACTCTCCAGTGCCTTGATCAGTATCATGCCATGTACTTTTCAAACAAAATTAAATTTTGCTAACTTTCAAATAAGATTATTTCCATTTCACATATGAAAAAACTGACCTTTAAATGTTGTCATGCTATAAAGCTATCCTGCCTTTTACTTCATCATGAATATACAGCTTTTTTTATATTTTTCCAAATTATAGGCTCATTCACTCTTCCTCGTCCCTTCCCTTCCCATCCCTTCCTTTCCCTTGCCTTCCCTTCCCAACCACTTTCTTGATACAGTTGTCAGCTATAACTGGCTTT
>VXAY01003767.1:992800-1011800 GCA_013399855.1 Oxyruncus cristatus | reverse complement strand
ATATAGAAGGCTTCTCATGCTAATGTGATACATTTAGTTTTATTTCTAAATCAATAGCCTGAAATCAGAACAGGCTGAATAAGCAGTATCTTGCTCCCAAAATGTAACAGTTAATGAATGCATTATAGAAATTTCATATTATACCAAATGGATTCTTTATCACTTATTGTTTTATACGGGGAAAAAACATGAAATTTTGAAGACAAAATGGAAAAAAATATTTATTACCATTACAGGTTTTTATTATTTAGCTAATTTTCATACCTATAGCATGGAAAATGTTTGTTCTCACAGGCAAAAACTTTCCACTTAATTTGGTACAGATAGAAATATCTATCCATGTTGTATATTTGAGGATAATTGGTCATTTCTTTGAACATCTGATGACCGTTGAAAACTTTCTTTAAACAGAAGATACAGTGTCAAGCTGTGAAATGTAGTGGTCACATCTGATCTGTAGAAACACTTTCTGTGTCATGGAAAAACCTGGATGTTCACTCTTTGCTGTCTTCTCTTAGAACCGTAGAAACTTAGAGTCAAGGTTGGAAAAAACCTTTAAGATCATCAACTTTAACTGTCAGCCCAGCACCACCACAATCTTCACCATCAAACCATGTCCTCAAGTGCCATATCTACATCTTGTTTGAACACTTCAAGGGTTGGTGACTCCATTCTTTCCTTGTGCAGTCTGTTCTGATGCTTTACAACCCTTTCTGTGAATGTATTTTTTCTAATATCCAATCTAAACCTCCCATGGTGCAACTTGAGGCTATTTCATCACACCTTGTCATTTGTTACCTGAGAGAAGAGACTGAAACCCACCTCACTATAACCTCCTCTCAGGTAGTCGTAGAAAGAAAAAAGATCCCCCCCCCAAGTCTGCTTTTCTCCGGACTAAACAATCCCAGCTCCCTTAGCCACTCCTCACAAGATTTATGCTCCAGACCCTTCACCAGTTTTGCTGCCCTTCTCTGTCTTTGTTAAAGTGAGGGGCCCAAAACTGGACACAGTACTCAAAGTGCATTCTCACCAGTGCTGAGTACAAGGGGGTGATCACTGCTTTGGTTCTGTCGCACTGTTTCTAATACAGGCCAGGATGCCATTGGCCTTCTTGGCCATCTGGGCACACTGCTGGCTCAGGTTCAGCCAGATGTCGAGCAGCACCTCCAGGTCCTTTTCTACCAGACAGCCTTCCAGCCAAGGAGAGCTAGCCTTGCTCTTTCAGCATGATCCTTGGCAGACAACTTCTGTCCATACAGTTCACCTCAGTCTCTTCACTGAAAGACTCTCTTCCTCTGTTTCCCAACAGGAAAAAAAGTAGATCCTTCAAGCAGGATGGGAGGCAGGTCTTCCACACTGGATGAACTCACAGCCCCTGCAGCCAGGGCCACAGCATTTATCTGCTGAAATGCTCATTACAGCACCAGACCTTCAAAAGCACCAGGTTACCACAGCTTTGCTGACAAGTTGTGTTGATGCTCCGCTCAGAGGTGGGTTATCAGTCCTGAGTAGACTGGATCCACACGTGCAAAAGGACTAACAGCACCAAACTTTTTCCCTATGCTGTTTGCAAACATAATATGTGATTAAGGGTTTCAAGCATACTGCTCAATTCTTGTACAGAGAGGAAGGGGAAGAGAAGTGATAGGCAAGTTCAATTTACTTATATTTAAGTATTGCCTGTCACTCACAATGGATGGTCTCAAAACTTGTTTTGTTTGTAGCAAAGGATTTGAGGCTGGAAAAATATGATTAACTCTGTTTAGATTATTTAGAGACTTTTGAAAAGCAGCTTTCTTCCAGTTTACACTCAAAAAGTCTGTCTTTTTCTTCTATAAGATTAATATATAAGTGGAAAAAAATCCACCAACAACAAACAAAACCAACAAAACAGAACAAACAAAGAAAAACCCAACCAACCAAACAAAAATTTTTCATGGAAAATAAGACTTAAAATATAGTTCTGTATTTAGTTCAAAACATACCTGAGATAAATGACTAAAAGATTTCATTGTATTGAAATAAACTTGATTATATGAAGTTCTCCTTATCTAGAAAAAGGAAAAATATTTTCAAGCATCCTGCACTACTTGTCCAAAGAGCTATAAGCAACATGAGAAAAATAAGGATTTCTAAATATTAGATTTCAAGAAATCCATACTGCTCCTTGTGATGCTGTTTCTCTAAAATCCCTATTCTTCCAATATTAAATGCTTGCAAATTGACAGCTTTGAAATACAATATTGCCATTGGGGATACTGATAGGTGAAGCTACCAAAAATACAGTAGAGTAACTATCGTAGTTTCTGTGACAAAATTTCTGCTATCACCATTACTTTTTGGCAAAGCATAGAAATCCCTCTCTTGCCAAAGTACTTTCAAGGTCAATGACAAAGCATTTACTGTGAATTCCAGAAGCTGTTTTTATTTTAACAAAATTTCAGAGAAAAAATAGCCTAGTTGCTAAGCTTAAAAAACCCACAGAGCCTCTCAGCAGGTGGAAAAGTACAAGACTAATAGTTTGGAGTAAAAATAATAAAATACATTAGGAAACAGTGAAGATTTATAGAAAAAGTATTTGGCATTTATGACTTTGCTTGCCATTTTGTCTCTCCCCAATTCTATCTATTCTTTTCAAAAGCTATAAAATATATATTTTTAATTAAATATTTTTTCAAAATTTAAATGACAACAAATACAAGATCTATTTATAATAGTATAAGAATTCAAAAGAAGATTACTTAGGGCTTAATACACTTTTGGGACCAAGTCTTGAACCTTCTAATGCTCTAGAGGCTTATGTTAAAAATTTTGCAAAGCATACATTGTTTTGTTTTAGCATTGCAGTTAGATAGATAATGAAGTACACACATGCTCCTCAGAAAGTGATTAATAACAATTTCCTGACCTTGGAAACAGTACTAATCAGTGCTATTGTTTTTACACGCACAAAAAAATAAGAGTTTCTGTAGCCTGCTAGTTTGGAGACTTGAGTCTATGAGGAAGTACTTGGATAATACTACTATGCTTAAAAGGCAACTATACATTTAAGTGTTTAGCAATGAAAAGAAAAAGCAGAATACACCTCACAGAATATTTAGGGGGCCAATGTAGCTGCCTTCCTAACTCTGCTTTCAGCAGATTCCTGCATCAGACAAGGATGGAATTTTAAGGCCTCAACTTACTTTTGCTTGATTATAACTAACCCTTCTTAGCCTCTGCAATGATGTTATCTGTCTTTAGGAGATCATTTGACTGAAGGACATGCATGCAATTTCAAGAGACAGCCTTTTCTTTACTGGTGATCAGAGATCAGTGTACAGTAACTTCTGTCTCTTGTTTTCTGTAAAGATTTGTATATATTCTGAGGTTGCACTGAAAGGCACAGTACTAAGAGACTACCAGTAGTTTAAGTGTGAGGGTTATGTCCTATTTAGAGAAATTTATCTTACGTTTTTAATGTGTTTATGAAGTTATCTATAAATAACAACCTAAGATGAGTTCTGCTTATTCAGAGACTAGAGTAGAAAGTCTGATATTTTTTTTCTGAGTCTGCTACAGGTTTGACTAAGCATCCTTCATGGAAGAAAAAAGGGGCCCTGTGTGACATCTTTCATTTGTGTTAGCAGTAGAGAATGAGGCAGGTGATATGGCTCCCTAAACATGAAGAGTTCAGAGGTGGACACAGACCAAAAAGACTGCTGAAGGAAGCTTGAATGCTGAAGGAAGCCAGAAAGCTAAAAATACAATGCTCCTAAGGGACTATAACAGTAGTTAGCTATTCCGAGCTGTTGGTACAATAGTAGATTATCACTGATGTTCAAAATAAGGTGAACATACACTGGTCTACACAATGTTGAAAATCCTTTCATTTGTAAGAAGGATGTCATATGAATACAAAAAAAGAGACCGCATATATTTACCTTGGAATGGAATAGATATTGGAGGTAAGGAGTCAAAACGAAAATATTAATCAATTCATTTTCCAACACAGTGATTCCCAGTAACCTTATAGACTTGACTTCCTACAGGGAATGAGTTACAAATGTTCTTAATGGAGTCTGGTAGCATGAATGGGTATGTAGGAAGCACCCTTGAAATATGTGGTGTTCCTTTGCTCTCAGTTGTGGAGGAGGCAGATACTGTTCGGGGTTGGTCTATACAAAAGGTAGCACACTCTTGCTTTTTCTCTTTTGAATACCTTCAGTATTACAGTGGTAGCTCAGTGTACTGTTCTCATTTTACATCGCCTTTGTGAGCTGATAAAAGTTGAACATGCATTGAGTTTTAATGAAAAGGACAGGCAGGGATGTGAATGGGAAGATTTCAGAGACTGTGCCATTGTGACTTTACAGCATCAGGACAATACATTTCTGAATTCTATAAGAAAATGCTGCATAAAACCTTCTTCTGATGAAGGAAAATGTAGTTTTACTTATACATTAAAAAAACCCAAACCCCACCACCACCAACAAAGCAAACTGTGTTCAGTACCTGCAAAAAGTAGTAAATGCAGATGTTTCTTTTATAACTTGTTGAGGTTTTTTATTTTTTGTACTGTTTCTTAATGTTAAGACAGAATTCATTATATATTTTCTTTCGGAATGCTGTGAAGGGCCAGTAGGTAGCATGTCTACTTTTCTTTCCCATCTGTCTGTATGGTCTATATACATCAGTGCATACATGTAACCTGTTAGCCATTTCATCAGTAAAATGTGTTCTCAACATAGAACTAGACAATCTGTTTGCCTGCAGACATCTTTCAAACTCTGTAACGAAACATAATTGTTGTTTTCTCCTCATAGGAAAACATTTTTAAGGAAACACAAAGAAGAAAAAGCCATGGCCAAGCTACTGCCACTCTTCACGTGTAAATTTATGTTTTAGGTTCTCCAGCTGAATTCACCTGCATCAGTCTGGCAGGACCATCAACATTAAAGAATAGTAGTTGTTTTTCCTTGACTGAGCACAGAAACTGGGAGATTTCAGCTAGAAGGCATTCATGCATTACTTAAATAGGCAGTTCTGGCTGCCCTCACTTTATCTTTTGATTAGGATAGAAACTGGTAAGTAACTGTGGTCTTTCAAAAACAGATGCATATATGGGATAGGTTTAGGGATGCCAACTGCATAGAAGATTTTACCTCTCCAAGACAAAATACCAATTCTTTGTTAGAGTCCATTCCAAAAACTGTTCTTTCTCTTAACAAATAGCACAATAACCATGTCCTGGAGCATGTTAGGCACAGCATTGTGAGCAAATCAAGGAGATGATTGTCTCACTCTGCTCTGCGCTGGTGAGGCCTCACCTGGAGTGCTGTGTGCATATTTGGGCACCACAATGTAAAAAAAAAAAACAACATTAAGCTATTAGAGAGCATTCAGAGGAGGAACACAAGGATAGTGAAGGGTCTGGAGGGGAAGCCTTATGAGGAGCAGCTGAGGTCACTTGGTCTGTTCAGCCTGGAGAAGAGAAAACTGAAGGGAGATCTCATTGCTGACTTCAATATCCTCATGAGGGGAAGACGAGGGGCAAGTATTGATCTCTTCACTCCTGTGACCAGTGACAGGACTCAAGGAAATATCATTAAACTGAATCCAGGGAGGTTTATGTTGGTTATCAGGAAAAGGTTCTTCACCCAGAGGATGGCTGGGCAGTGGAACGGGCTCCCCGGGAAAGTGGGTCACAATACCAAGCCTGACAGAGTTCAAAAAGTGCTCGGACAATGTTCTCAGGAACATGGTATGATTCTTTGGGTGTCCTGTGCAGGGCCAGGAGCTGGACTCAATGGTCCTGATGAGTCCCTTCCAGCTCGGCAAATCCTATGATTCTATGATTCTATGATATGGGTTTTTTTACCATACTGGTCTACTCACATTATAGAATAAATACTTGTAGATGTATAGGTCTTTCTACCTGAAGAGGAAAAATGTTGTGTCTTTTATTATAAGACTGTTTGAGATGTCGTGCGATGAATGAACAGGTTACCTATACAGAAAATGAAAAGACTATCTTACCTCTAATGAAAACAGATACCATCTAGAAGTGTTTTGTCCTCGTTTCTAGAACATATGAGGTAGTCAAACCAGAGAAGTTTTATCAGTCTAGCCATCCAACTGGACAATTCCATTCCTTTGATAGCAATTTCCTAGTTCGTTTCACCTCAAAGCAGATTCGTCCCTTCCCGCTTTCTTTTTTTATTTGTATTTGGCCTCTGAACTGAAAAAAAAATCCATTATTTTTTAAAACTCTCTAGTTTACCCATCTATAATTTTCTTCAGGGTTCTTCCAGAAAGTGTCTTGTGGATAATTTTGCTGTCTAAAAGATTTAGCTTTCTTGTAGAATGCACTTGGAATAGATAATACATAGAGAGAGAATCTCATAGTTTTGATACATCGGTTGTTGCCAAAGTCCTATTGATGAAAACAGAACCAGAGGAAAAAAAAAAAACTTAATAAAGAAAAGGTATTCTCAGCTTTCTCCTCCAAAGACTCCTCCCCATCTCTCCTCCCCTTCCCAGCAAAAAAATTAGTATCTTGATTTTTTTTAAGTGATTATCTTCCCTGATTGTGCTGGTCAGCCTACCAGTCACATTTGTTCTCTCATAACCTGCCACTTCTCTTGTTCTGTAGGCAGACACTAAATCCCTTTCTCCTGGAGAGTTTGTCTGTAGCTGAATTACATGAACAACATTATAGAAGATGGTCCAATGAGAGAGAATTACTTTTCAATGCTATCAACTTGTTTCAGAAATTCACTTGGCTTTCAAGAGCAGCTTTAGTCAGCACTCCCAGTAAACCTCCTCCTCCAAGCAATTTATTTTTTTTTGTTTTGTCTTTGTCATAAAATTATGGGAAAAGGCCCATTCCTCTTGTCATAGACACCTCTGGAATCATGTGAAACAAAACCAAATTGCCATACAAAAAAATGTATCACCCAAATGTCCACCTACCTTATGAGATGATGGTAAACTTGCTTCATGATTTTCCTGAAGTCTGTGCGAAAACCTTAATATTATTAAATTTTCTGCTTAGTTCTCGTTGCACGTTTGCCTGTTTAGAGTCTCTGGTTACCTTGGGGGAATGTCTGGTGAGTCTAAATGTGGTAACGCCTGACAGAGAGCACATCTCCGCTGCAGGAGTTCCGCATGTCTTGTCTGTTGTACATAGGCTTCCCACTCACTGACATTTAACTGTCATTTCTTTGACAAAATCAGAATATGGGGCTCTCTGAGGGCACCATGAGATGGTACTCATATTATATTCTGAATACTTTCTAATACTGAAAGATATGCCTCTATTGTTGCTTGCATATATTTTCTTCCTCCATCCTACTTGCTCTTGTCTTTCTTATTCTTGTAGTTAATCAGCGTGCTACACCACAGCTTGTGCCTAAGTGGCACTAACAGGGTGCTTTACAGTTTTACTTTCACTGTTTTAGATTTAAGATCTTGCAAGATCCCTCCCATCTGCAAATGAATATTAAATATCCTTCATCATTTATGCACCTTATTTGAGTATGTTAAAATGGTGCTGCAGTCTCAGAGACCAATACAGTTGTATCATCTACATGCAATCATTTAAATAAAAAAGTGACAGTACAGCTCTTTTGATTAAGAAAATAAACACTCTTATTTTTGTATTACAAATACTTGTTCTGGCAGTTCTTGGCAGGGTGTTAAGAATTTAAGCTATGCCAGAAAAAAGTAATAGTGAATCCTTCTCCAAGTTGCTGAATTAACTGTGTAGATAAACTTAACGTTATTTCACTCATTGTTCTCTTTTTTCTCCAACCCAACCACGAAAAACATAAAATACCAGTTCTTGTTTTATCCAATATACAGCAAGGATGGTGTTCTTTGGTCTGGCTTCCCTAAATTTGGTGTTGTTTTTGCTGATTAGGGCCCACTGAATTTAAATATCAGGTTCTCATTACAATCTTTAGTTAGTATGAAGAGCACATCACACTCCACTTGGGCTAAACATGAAAAATGGAAGTGAAACAAGGTTGTTTGTTTTGTTTTGTTTTGTTTTGTTTCCTTTCAGTTTTCTGATGAAGATGGAGATGATAAAAAATAAAAAAATAGCAAAATTTTAAGACTACTTCTTTTGAAAATTTTATGGTTCTGGCTAGGGATGGTCATAACTCTTTTGTTATAACTTTTTGTGTTGTGAAAGGAATAGTAATTATTTTTAAGAGAGTTTTTTGACCTAAATGTGATTTCTATCCTTAAAATAAATCATCAGAAAATTTACTTATTTATATCAAAACTTCTAATAATATTTTTTTTACTCTTCTGCTAACAAATAGGACTGAATTTAATATATTAAATGGATATTGCATCTAAATACAAAAAATAATCAGATACACATAATGAATAGAGAGCAGAGATGTCTGCCAAATTTGTATTTAAAAAGTTCCTAAAGTTTGTTATAAATTTTTTATGAGATACTGACTGTTCACCTTGAGAAAGGCTCATTTTCCCGATTTATTGTACTATTGTGTAACTTGTATTCACCTACACAGTTGTGCAACCTTCATTTTGTGCAAGGTTTGTATAGCATTAAAGTCAAAACATGTAAGATGTAAGAGATGCAAAATAAGTCAAATTAAGAAATCTTCTATTTTGACATTCATTCTCATTACTTCAACAAACCTTCTTCTATGTTTAAACTGACCAATGCAGTATTTAAATTAGGATTTGAGGTCTCTTCTTTCATACTAACCAGTTCAGGATATGCTAAAAAAATCCAAAGTAATGTTCAATTGAATTATGCAGGGAGGTAACTAATGTTTGTGCTTTGTTCTTCTTAAAAGTAGGCAGGTTAAAGCAAATGCAGTCTAGAAGGGATGCAGAAGAGAGAGAATGGAAACTCTTACAAACTTAACTTTTTCACCAGATCCCTAGGTCTCAGAAGAAACTTCTCCATTCCTTGTGTGTGTTTTAATATCCTGTTGACTTTCTTCGCCTATGGATTTTTGGAAGAATAATAGTAGCCTTTGTTCTCTCATCACACTGGAGGCAAAAACTGTGAATGTTTTGTCATGGAAAATATGACTGAAAAAATCTTAGAGAACAGTAAAACTATAAACAGAAGTGTATAGAAATGTAAAATTTTAAAAAGAATAATTATATCATTTTCTATTAGTATCTAATGCACTGGTTCAGAATTCCTTTTCAAAGGCTGATTAAAAATGTGAACATAAACCACTGCCTGATTCATTTGCTCTGTATCAGCCCCGTGTTATTCAGGTTACACAGTGAAGTGCTTCAAAGTTAACACAAGATATGACTCCCTGTCATTGCAAACAGTCCAAGGACAATCAACAATTCCCTATGAAAAATCATAGTATGCCAAGTAACTAAAGGCTATTCCACCAAGCACTTAGGAAAAGGGTGGCTTGAGGACTGTGCAATCAATCTGAATTCTGACATTTCCAAATCTACCTTTCAATTATCCTGCTTTTGCAGTAAAGTGGTAGGTACTTCCAGGCAACTTGATGTGGCTGCGTTTTACATTGCTTAGCAGTAGTATAAACCTGGTCTGGGAATGTGCCAAGATGAATTTGGCATGCAGCCAATATTTTTTTCCTGAGGAACAGAACATAAGAGAAGAGACATTTCATTTCTTTGTAACGCATGTGAATGTGATTTCAGAAAAAGAGAAAACTCAGTCTTGTCATCTTCATGTTGACATTTCACATTTCTTCCCTTCATCCTCCCCAGTCTGTGGCAAATAGAAGCTTATATTCAAAATTCTTTCCAATTTAAAGAAGTTTTTCAAAATGTCTACATTTCTGCCATTCAAATATTCAGGAAAGGGTTTTCTGATCTCAGGTCTTGACACAAGAAAGAATATGCCATTCACTATTAAAAATAAACTAACAAGTAAAAAAGCATTGAAAAACTGAGGGGAAAAAAAAGTGCCTTCATTGCCAGTAGATAAAAAGTTTTGTTTGGTCCCTCTTTCTGAAAGCATCTCTATAAACAGGTTTATTTCTTACGCAAACATGCAAGGCAAAAAAACTCCCATAATATAAAGGGGAATTTTATGAGGTAAAATTTTTCAGTAGCCTCCTACACATAGGGCATAAATGAGGGACTGCACATTTTTCAGCATGTAAATGGAATTATCTCCTTGTAAGTTATACATTAGACTCATTCAAAACCCAAAGGCATGCACACACACTGGTGATAGCAGAATAGGCCTCCAGCTGCAGTACAGCTTTAATAGAAGGAGATATGGTAGTTCACTACAGGGCTTTGTAACTGCTGTGTAACAGAGAGAGAGATTTTCACCTGCTGCTCCATGGCTGAGCTGTAGTCAGACATGATAGGTGGGAAGGTATTAATATACATAAATATATACACGTGTATAAATCTACATTTAAGTGCATAGGTTGTTTAAAATGCATCAGCAGAGTGATCGTTAAAGCATTATATAACTGCAAAATGGAAGAGGAAAAAATGAAGAAATCATAAAATTAATTGTAATAAAAAGAAGAAAGCCATCTTACAAAATGTTAGATTTCATACAAGACCACAGGAAAACTAATAAAATGTAAGTTCATATGTTGGACCTGCTTATTCAGTCCTTTGCAAATCCTAAATTGTTTATGTTGTATACAGAAAACAGGAAAGTATGAATAGGCTCCTTCCCCTGACAGCATTCTGAGAAAAAGAAAGGAAGGAAGGAAGGAAGGAAGGAAGGAAGGAAAGAACAAATGAACGAACGAAGAAAGAGAGAAAGAGAGAAAGAGAGAAAGAAAGAGAAAAAGAGAGAAAGAAAGAGAGAGAGAAAGAGAGAAAGAGAGAAAGAGAGAAAGAAAGAAAGAAAGAAAGAAAGAAAAAGAACAAAAATACAGACAGCAAAAAACAAACACTAACATCACTTTCTAATAAAAGATGATAGGCAAGTAATAGCATATCTGACAGTCACAAATGGTCAACTCAGAAATTCCTATCAAATCATTACAGTTGTGTGAAAACACATTAAATTCATTTAGTGCTTCAAACTGTTAGGTTCATGGAAAGTACTCCTTTAAAATTACTGTCTTTGGAACAAAAGAATGAGTTAGGTGCCCAGATCTGTATAAGTAAATTGAAGCTACATAAAAAAAAAAAAAAATTACAGTCAAGTAAGTCAGATGCTGATGGATTCCTGGATGATATTTAAACATTCATAAAATGCTTAACTCCATTTTATAGACATACACAAGAGCTTTATTACACTCTTACGGGTAAGGAAAACAGATAACAGTTCTATTATAAGTTACACTCTGGACCCTATATTTATTTGTGCATGAACACATCCTTATATGCACATTTAGAGGTAAATGAATGAATGTTAGATTTTCTCATTCAGACTAAAATGTCACAAATGTTTTCAAATGAGATGAGAGTAATTTTTCAGAGAAAAATTATTTCATCTGAAAAGCCTTTTTTGAACTATTTGACCTAGAAAAATTTTCATTAATAACATTTTTTTTTCAAAATAATGTCTATCCAGCTTCTATTTTCTCAAGCTGCACCATTCTGCAAAGGTATTCAGGTAAGATTAAATTGTGAAATCATAAACATGTGTGATTGAAGATAAGTCGGGGAATTTTTATGTTTTATACCATGCATTCCATAAACGGGTGCCTATGGCCTACTCTACCCAATATTACAAGCAATGAAGGATGAGGAATGATGACTTGGTAACACATTAGAAACAGTGACACAATACAATGCTCCAGTTCCGGTGGAAAAGCACATGGCTGTGAAGGCTGAAATAGGTTTTTCCTCCTGCCACTCCCAACCTGCCCATGCAAAGGAAGCAAGCTGGAATTACTGGGGTTATGCAGAGTAGAAGACATGAATGCCAGACCAGGAAAAATGCAGACTGTAGCCATGATTCCTGCAGATTTTAGCAGATTCATGCTGGGTCTCTCTCTGGATTCAAAGGCACAGTCATGTTAAGGGTTATAAATATGAAGTATAATCCCCAACTCTTGGACTACTCCCAAAAGATCATGAAAGTTAGACCTCCTTATGAGCTCATACTTCTGTTTGGGACAGTGTGGGTCCCAGTCCTGACCTGTGAAAGTTGCAGATATTGACAGCAGCTCCAGAATATTTCTTCAGATTGGACAGTCACTTCCTAGTGTCAGTCCAGATACACCCGTATAACACTGAAATATGCACCAGTCTGAGTATGGTGTATCCAGGATGTTCTCAGAAGAACAAAGGTTTACAAAACTTTGGGTTTGTACACTCTCCTGGTGGAGATGTCTCATCCAGTTCTCTAAAACTTCAGTGCATTTTGTTGTGAAGTAAATAATGTGAGGTGTTATGCTGAAGCAGTGGGCAGTTACCTCCTCTACTACCATTACTAATACTAAATCCTGCAATGTCTGATATCCATTAAGGACCACTATTTGACCTAGTGAAGGCTGTGAATGCATGGAAAAGATATGCACCCAGATGCCTTTCTCAGCTGCAGGGGTTGCTCAGTGTGAGAGTGGAGATGCACTGTCAGTGCAGCTCAGTTTTGTGAACAAAACCAGTGAACTCCAGACTGGTAGGAATTTGTGATTTTTCTTCTCTATTAGATGTTCTGACCTCAGTAACTATATTTCGCCTGCTCTCTCCTTCAACACCTGGACATAAGAAACTCATGCTGTGTATAATTCAGAGAGTGATCATGAGGACTGGCTGGAAGATAACAGCAAAGCTGCATACGAGATAGATGAACTTTATTTGCCTTCCCTTACTGATAGGATGAATCACAGTTGTTGTTCTTTCCCTGACATCAGTTTTCACAGAATTTCTAAGCTACTACACACCTCTTTTTTTCATTCCCACCAGACTGGATAGTCTGCTAAGCTGTGTCATGCTTCACAAGAATCCTGTGCATGTTCTCCAAGAATGGTCGTACTTAGACATGTTTCCTGATATCTTCCTGCACATCCAAAGCTTTCCTTCCTAACTCTTGTTAATTTGCTTTTCTCAGATCTCCACATGAGCAGCTCCCTGATGGTCTAGAGAATACAAGGGCAAGTACATGTTTCTGCTTGGGTTTTTTGGGGCAATATGGGTGGAAGCTGGATATTAAAACATTGGAGCTCCTGTGTCTTAAGGGTAGGCTCATCACAGTTGTAGTAATGGAATACATTAGTTTGCATATGACCACCAAGAGTCAGCTTTCCTAATAGCCAAAATTTAAGGTTAAGAGAGCACAGTTTCCTTAAAGCACAGAGTTGTAACAACAACACAAAAGTACAGAAAAAGAAGAAAGCAACAAAATGTCTGATGTAGGCTATATTTAGTAATAGTCACATTTTATTCCTTAGCATTTTGGTTAGATTCCACTACTCTTTTGGTCAGGTCAATCTGGAATCTCCTTTGAATTTTAGGCAGATCTCTTCCTCCTATTTTCTCAGGCTCTTGCTGTCTTATCCTCTCAAGAAATGGTTAAGAAGGGGGGAATGATGGGTCAACTATAACACAAAACTGTGCTAAAGCTTGACTGTCCTAACTTTCACTTGTGTTTTGGAAGACTTTGCTTCCTAGTTTGTGAAATTTGACACTGAGACACTTCATTGTGTTCCAGTCAGTCTCTTTTCTCCACATTCTTAAGGTTCTTTAGTTAACATTTCTAGCCTACTTCTTCATTATCACATTCTTGGGTTTAGGCTGGTTTTTTCCTTGTGCATATTTCTGGAGACATATTCAAAAACGCCTATTCTTTATAACAGAAGAAAAAAATGAGCAGGTCTCTTTTCTACGTTCATTCTTTCTCCATATCACATGGTTTAGTTTGCAATGAAATCTATCTTTTTTAAGACTCTATCACAACACCAGATTTAAAGGCTACCTGAGAAGGTAGAATTGGTGGACTAACAAATAGATCAATCAAATACAATAATTAAATACAATAATTTCCCTGTGCGAGGGGGGAAAGTTTTAGAATATGCTTAGAATGCATTTGATATGTTTTGTTCTACTGTAGTTCTTTTCATTAACAGAATATAAGTCTGATAATTTATAGACTAAAAAAACATACAAAATATGAAGAAAGATACTAAATAGGTGGAATATTTTTTAATACAGGATTTCCCATGGTAGATATAGTTGAAAACTTGGATGAATCAGAATTCAAGTTTCTCTTAAAGCTTAAGTGCACTGAGCTAAGTTTCAGCCTTTGAGTCTTTGAAGATAATTATAATGGAAAAGTATACTTTCTATACAAAATGGGATATCATTCCCTAAAAGTTTTCCTGCAGCTGTTTCTGAAGATTGTTGGAGTATTGAAGTTAAAATGCCAAACATACTATTTTAAATAAAACACTTATGTGGTATTTACCATGTTTCATGTTTAGAAATTGGCAGAAGCCAGTAGGGAAATTAATGTTTTTATCGCTATATTTGTTTGCAAAGGGATTAAGTTTAATGGGTTCTCCAAGATTTAGCTGCCTTAATTTGAAACATAATTTCCCCACAAGCAGATGCATAATATCTTACTCTTGGATGTTGCCCTTCACAGTCAAATATATCAGCCTAAGCCCTTTGTGATAAAGTCAGTGTACAAATTCTTCTAATGTAACTGCTGCAGGGCATTGCTCTCCAAAACCTGACCGAGGCAGACATCTGGGGAAAGCAGTGCCTCTGGTTGGTGTAGTTACCTCTGAGAGAACACATCTGTAAAGACAAAGTTAGTTTGCCAGCACAGTTACAGGGGTCCCAACCATGCCCATAGTACTTCTTGGTTTGGGGCAAAGAGCAAAAAGCATAAATTATGATTTGTGTCAAAAGTCAGAGTCTCAGAGGAGCAGAGATTTGACTCTCACTAGCTGTCTGATAGAAAAGCAGAGGTAACAATACTTCCTTTTTTGATCTCCAAAACCAGACTAAATCAGCTATATTACTCAATAAACCAGATGACACTTTTTTAAATATACCCTTCTGACAGAGGTCAGGAGCAACAGGGTAAGATATAAGTCTATATGTCTATCCTGTACTGGGGGGAAAAAGGATGTGTACTATGGGTCTGGATAGAAAACCAGTAATAAATATGCATGTGGTTTCGTGCAGGAACTAATGGCTTTGCTTTTTACAATGCCCATGGAAAACAATAGTTTTTTAATATTGTCTATCTAGATGATTTGTATTTCATGCTAGTTCACAAAGAACTCTGGTTAGCATGTGATTTATGGTTGGAACAAAATAATTGTCTAAAGCTTAGCTGAAGGTAGGCTTTCAGCACATTAATAATACATTAGCTAATGTTTCTTTTTTGGCATTGCCTATGCAAATTTCTATTATCATAATAAAAATGACTGTTTATTTTAGCCTGAGGTGAGAACATGTTTTTTATCTGATGTCTTGATTAAATACTAACTGCCAGTTCCCAGATAAACTTCTAACCAGAGTTTTTCCTTCAGTCTCAGGTGGTATTTGGTCAGTAAAGAAGAGGGAGAAACAGCTTGCTTTGTGAAAAACTGAGAGGAGCTCTCTGTGGTCCTCTTTGGCAAGTGTGGTGAAAGTTCATGCTGGCTGGAAACGTCAAACACTGATAACTTTTATGGGAAAATCATATACTGTCTAAATTTTTTCACTTTGCCAAGCAAGCATAGGTGAAGATAATTTCATTCAAATAATAACTTTCTGACAAATGGCAAACTCAAATTGTCTGTCCAAAATAGTATTAGATTTGATTGCACTTAGGTAGATCAGAAATTAACTTCTCTGCTTGAAATAATTTGTGACTTGATTACCTGCTGAATATCTCCCCTTCCAAATTATGATTTCACACCAACAGGGATATCAGAAACCATATTTTAGAAAACATATAAGGCATTAGTCATGGCAATGTATTCTTCAGATGGAATCACACTATGTCTTCCCTGCCACAGCAAATTGAGTTTGTCCCTGTTGAGTTTCTGAGAACATTTGAGTTACTGAGATTTCTGAAGAGAAACAGGATAAAACATTTGGGGTCACTGCTTTGGGGAATCTATCTTCATAAGTTGTGAGTTTCTCAGCAAATACAATGTATGTACGTCTTACAAGAGTATTTTTGTGGGGAAGTAACAAGACAGTTTGTCTACATTCCTGTGGTTCAGAGTGGCCTTGCTATGCATTTGTGCCTCAAACCACTCATGGGACCCTTATGCAAATGAATATTTGATTATTCTGGCTGATGTTATACAAAGCCACTGAAAATAAATACCAGACTGATCATTTTATAAGCTCAGGCTGGCTAATTTACACTCTGTAGAATGTAGAATAAAAATGCTTTTTACACATATTTTGCTTATCTCTTATTGCATTTTCCTTGTAATAAAATAAATAATAACAATGCCATTCATACCTGGATATTAAAGAAAGATACAAGAACAACAATAAACAATTTGAGAAAAATCTGTTGAAAATAACTAATATATATATAATTATTATAAATCAAACCCATTTTCCATGCATGTTATATGATAAAACAATATACTCAAGAATAAAAGGCTGATTAGCTTTGGAAATATAGCACCATCTTCAATTTCACTGGCAGGAAATTTTGCACAGTAGGGTTCTGACAACAAGACGTGAATGTTAGGGGGGTGACACAAGTTCTGCTTGTTACCTCTTACTGCAGAGACTGGAAAACTAAAAAGTGCCTAGGAATATTGTGTGTTCTGAAACTGCTGCTCTCTTTGAATGTTATACAGAACAATTTTTTTTAAAAAATAGCATTAGTTCTATCTCAATTTGAGGACACATCAAATTTTTCTCAGATCCTAAAAATCAATTTTTGTGTAGCTGAGAGGTGGTGAAGAGGGAGCAGGAACTGCATGTGAAAACAGCTCTACAAACTTACACATCTCTCAGGGTTAATCTGTAAGGGAAATGTCTTTCTGTCAGTTAATTGAATAGGATTATGTACTTTTCTGGTTGGCAACTGAAAGAAAATGTTCCTTTCCTTTTTGATCCTTCAAGAGCTCTCTGTACTTGATAATTGCTAGTCTCATTTTGAACAAAACTTTTGTTTAATATGTTGTAAAGTGTCTTGAAAGAATTCTCTTGTAGGTATATCCCAGTTTTCTCCCTAAAATTACTGAATATTCTGATTTTCCATATCAATAAAACAGAAATTAAGGAAGAAATCATATTCTGCCCAAAGTAGG
This sequence comes from Oxyruncus cristatus, assembly GCA_013399855.1. Lineage (NCBI taxonomy): Eukaryota > Metazoa > Chordata > Aves > Passeriformes > Cotingidae > Oxyruncus > Oxyruncus cristatus. Next base: position 994,638 of record VXAY01003767.1, on the reverse strand, counting down.
AATTCAAGCTAATAATATCTTTTTGACATTTCACTAGAAATACCAAGGCAGCAACAGTAGTCGAAGTATTTTTACCTATTCCTTTTTATGATCTTATCTTTTTTAAAAAATTGAATAATTATATAGAAGTTTTTGCTTGGATAAAAAAACCACAAGCTCTTACTCCAAGCAGATGGTCTGAAATTTGGATAATTGGGAACTGAGTTGCTAGAATATAAAAGTATAGGTAAATATTCACCTGCTTCACCAATTACTATTTGACTAAGGCAAAAAAAATCAGAACAGAGTAAATAATAAGGGTTATTCTGGGAAAAAAGGGCAATAAGAGTGTAATTTTCACAGTCGTTAGATGTGGATGCAAAGCTAAAAGCAGTCAATGAAGATGCAAGAGTCTTTAGATCATAATATTAAGATTCTGCTTTGCTATTTTTAAATGGAATACTATACCCAGTTGATGGTGGGCTAGCAAAAATAATTTAGCACTCAGTTGTACCCTTCAGGTACTGGAAGACCTGGTGCTGGAAGACAAGGTCACCCTGAAGCCTTCTACAGGCTGAGCAACCCCAGCTGCCTCAGCCTTTCCTCATAGGAGAGATTTTCCATCCCTCTGATCATCTTTGTTGCCCTCCTGTGGACTCAGTCCGACTGGTCCATGTCTTTCCTATACTAAGGACTCCAGAGCTGGATGCAGTACTATAGGTAGTTATAGAGAGTAAAGTTATGCTTCATCCAGGCACTGCAATAATTTTTCCAGATTGTATCTTTCCTATTTGCTGCAAGACTTTTCTCCAGTATTGTCTATTGATTTTGAAAATCTGAAATAAATCTGAAAAACCTTCAACTATAGAATTATGTTTCATTGCCCCAGCCTATAGCACACTGTACACTGCAAATACCTATTTCATAAAACTTCAGGGCAATGGTGCAATAGAATATAGATACTTAGGAAAAGAGTTCATGAAGCTTTTATTAAGCTTATCATACCAATCAAACTTTTTCCATTGAAAGCATTTATGAAGTAGAATTTTAGGTAACAATAGTAATGCCCTATCTTGTCAGTCCCGTATATGTACAGTTTTTCTTTCTCAAGCAGCCTACGTTCATTCTTGTCCATCCCTATTTTACATGTAACTAAAGCAAACACAAGCAATTCCTACTTCTTTTTGTTTTCCTGCTTGTTTTGTTTTGTGTTTGGTTGTTTTGCTTTGGCTTGGTTTGGTTTGTTGTGTTGTTTTCATTTAGTTGTGTTTTGTTTTATTTTTCCTTCCTATTCTCTCCTAAACTTTAGCTGTTTTCCTCAGAAGTCATTCTTTTGCTAGATCCACCTCAGTGAACAGTAGTTAAAGACGCGGTCAACACTGTGGAGGGCACAGAATACTTACGTGTGACACCTCATTTTCTAACTTCAGATGGGCTTTTTTCCTTCCTTTTTTTTTTTTTTTTTTTTTTTTCCCCCCCCTTTTGTTTTTTTTTTTTTTTTTTTCCCCACCGCTGTAGTTTATATGTTTGTTTCATTGAATTCGTTAAATTAACACAAGAGTTCAGTGTTTGCTGCTGGGCTACTACGCGGGGTTCCTGAATACACGAGGCGCAAAGATGCCCGCCCGTGCCGTGTTTCAGAAAGGATCTGCCACACGAGCCGGGGATGCCGCGGCCGCGACCATCTGCCAGCCTGGAGAAAAGTAGGTAAACCCACTCGGCCAAGGCCGAGGAGAGCATCTGCCGCCGCCCTGTGTCGTGCCCGCGGGCGCGGAGCTCTCCCGGGACCACCAGACCCTCGCCACCTCCGCAGGTCCCCCTCCCGCGGCGGCAGGAGGGTGTGCGCTGGGGGCGGGCTC
>VXAY01003767.1:961534-992342 GCA_013399855.1 Oxyruncus cristatus | reverse complement strand
CGGTGCCCCGGGCCGGGGCCGCCAGCGCGGGGCGCGGCGACCTGCTGCTGCTGCTGCCACCGCTGCTGCCGCCGCCGCTGCTGCTGCTGCCGCCGTCGCCGCTGGGGCTCGGACTTTGCTCCCAGCTCCGTAGGGGTCGGTGGGGATGCGCTGCCAATGCGCTCGGAGAGAGCCGGGCGCTCTCGTCTCCGGGAATGCGCCGCTCCTCCCTTCTGTCTCAGCGATCGCCTGCCAGGGTCACTGTCCGCTAAAAGCTGCGTCCCGTTCCCCCGTCCTTCTCGGGCCGAAGATGACACCCCGCTTGGGCGTCCCTGCCTTCCCCCCTTTTCCCGCTACCGCCGTCCCCCGTCCCTCGCCCTACTGCCTCCGGCGGGGGCTTGGGCGGGGAGAGGAAGGCGCAGGCAGGATCTGTGGAAAACTTTGTGCACAGATTCTCCTTCCCTCTCTCCCTCCTTCACCTATTTTGGCGGAGGGATGGCAGGGTCTGAAAACACTGGAGGCTGGTGCCAGAGCAGCCAGTAACTGAGAAAAGCGGGCGAGGAGATGTGGGGGTGCTCGTACCCCAGGGCATGGGGGACTGGGGAATGGGAGCCTGCAGCGGGCCGGGGGCGGGCGCGGAGGGGAGGGGATGAGGGCCTCTTGGACCGAAAGGCAGATGCAGAGTCTGACAGTGATAAAAACTAGGGGCGGTCCTTTAGGTGAGCGTGGCTGGTCTCAGTACACACCGGGGTGCTCAGCGACACGGTGTTATCAAATTGGCCTTGTGCACTTTCCTTGACGGGGTACAGCAAACCTTGAAAAGGCAGTAAAGTTGGAACAGAGTGTGTACAGGGGTCAGAATTTTCTAAACTTCAGTCGGTCCCGGGAATCATCAGTTTGTGTGTGAAAGAACGAGAAGGCTTGCTGACTTGCACAGCTACCGATGTTGCCAGTAATCCCAAAAGATCCAAGTCCCTGTTGGCTCGAGACTAAACCCGGCTAGGGCTGAGAGGAGGTCTGCAGTTCTTCTTTAGGTTCATTCTTCATTTTTTCTTTAGGTGTGCAGAGAAGTGCAGTCTCTACCTGCTCTCCCTTCCAGGGAGATGGGCTGCTTCCTGCTTCCCCTGAAACCTAACAGAGCAGGGACCATGTGTAATCTGCCCTCCTCCAAGTCATGATCTTTGAGCTTATCACAGTGGTAATATTTATCTCCTCATCCTTCTCTCCCCTTTTCCCTTCCCCCAGATGCTGTGCTTTGCTTGCAGACACAGTGTGCAGGATGGGAGGACAATAATCATAAATTGACCTTTGGAGCACTTTGGTACCTTGACAGGGCTGTTAATTCCGAAAGAGCACAGGAAAGTTTGATCCAAACCCTTAATTGCCCCAACTCCAAATGTATGAGAAATGGTGTAAATCCAAAGAGAATGGATGCTCTTATTAATGATTTTGCAACCTTAAAGTCGCTCTGTGTATCAGTCAAGCATTAGTCTGAAGGAGCAATTTCTAAGCCCTAGTTTGTTTCTGGCAGTCCTCTGCTTAACCTTTGCTAGTCAGTTTTTCCCCAGCTCAGCAGTGTTACTACATGGGTCCAACACAAAGCAGCGAGATGATGGTATTGCATTGCCTTGATGTTAGTAGTTGGAAGCAGAGTTAATCTATTTGGTTTGCAAATCTGTATAGGAAGGTATCTCAGTGTCCTTTAAGTGTGAAATTATATATATGCGTATCTCTATGTATGCAAATACTTTTATATACCTATGTGTTTGGAATATATGCAACAAATGTAGAGTTCATATCACGGTAATCTTGGTTGATACTTGCTGACTTGTGTAAAAAAATTTATGAAGACGGTATTTCATTGCAGCATATCCTAAGTAGCTTGAATATTTTGTTGTGAAGATGTTAATCTGATTTTTTGAGGGGGACACGTATAACTGCTTTTTTTTTTTGTGTAGATATTATTCATGGTCGTAATGATTATCATACTTCTACACTAAGCAGAAGGGAAACAGTTCATACAGTGTCTACAGAGGATTTTCTTCTGCTGAAGTGGTTTATGAGGGTGACAATTCAGACTATACAGCCTCAGGCAGGTGGTAGTATAAGCTTAAATATGACATATGGAAATGCAAATCTGAATAAATCTATTAAATACAATGTTAAATGGATTATATTTTATAGAAAATAGCATCAAAATTCAAATGAGTGTGATGGTTGAAAGGTATGACAATGTGTGTATATATCCATAGCTAATTGGATTCTTGTGACTGAATATCTAAATTAATACAATTTTTGTTCACCGAGTGAAACATTAAAGGTTTGTATTTTTTTACTTTATGTCTGTCTCGAAGTCCAAACTTTAATGAATTACACTAGATCTGTCATTATGTAGGCGAATACATCAATTTTCAGGGATATAAATGTCTGGTGGCGAATGAATATTTTTATCCTCCAATAAATATTGAAGGGAGGGAAGAGAGCTATGGGTTCTGGAAACTAAGACTAAGATCATTTTTAAATATGTCAGTAGGATTTTATCTCTTGCTGGTTATGTTACATTCCTATACACTGGAAGTTACTGGTGTGGGGTTTTTTGGTCATAACAGTCTACATTCTTTGAATATCTCGAAGTCTCTCAAGAAGTAGATTGATTAGAACTTGGAGAGCTGAGGTGACTAATGCTGATTTTAGTGCTAGACTTGGGCAATAAAACTAATTCTAACCTTTAGGCTGGTGGCCAATTCATTACAGAAATTCTTCCAATGCAGCTTTTATTCTGTCTTGTTCTGTGTCTGAGGGAGCCCTGGCTGGGAATCAAATGGAAGATAGTTCAATAGTGTATTTTCATTTTATTGAAAAAACTCCACAACAACAGGCTTTGATTTGTGCTGAACTTTCTGATAGAATTTAGTTTTCCAAGAACTTAATTTTCAAAAACTCAAGTAGTAAATCTTCATCTAATTGTAAAATAGAAAAGATTTATGGTGTTTTTTTAAAGAGGTATAACATGTTTTCTTCTGACTTTTTATGGCTGTCTTGTGTTAAGTACTTGTTACCCTGTCTGCCTACTGCCCACATACCTGCAAATTGTATTCACAGTATGCGTGAGTATTGTCTTCAGTCACGTAGGATGGACAAACATCCATTCTGAACTGTGCAGTCAGGACTTGGAGCTGTTTTTCCATTATACTGTTCAGAAGGCTGATTTGAAGACAAAGATGAGGCCTAAATCTTGATGGAAATACATGGCAAGAAGTACTGTGAGAATTTGCCCTTACTTTTTTGTTTAGTGATTCCTGATCGTTAACATTTTTTTGCCTGCTTTTCACCTAATCCTTAATTGCTCATCTACTGTTGGATTTACATCTTAATGGATTTCTGTATATTTTCTGATGGTCCAGTATTTTTATGTAGACCTCATTGTTCTGATGCCTTTAAGTTGTTAAAGCAGCTTCTTTTGTTGTAAGGTCGGACAGTCAGCTGTGGAGCTTTACCAACCTCTCTATTGTTGTTGGATTCTGACATCTGGAAATACCATGGTTTCTGCCATAGATATGTCAGGCCCTGAAGAGACGTCCAGACAGTTAGACCACCTTTGTGTGCCTATCTCCTTTTGTTAAGTGTGAACTGTACATGAAACTTTTCTCTGGTGCCTTGAAATTTTAAATATATCTTAAAGGGTATGTAATAGACAAGCTCACTTGTATACGTGACATCTTCACTGAGGTATCACAGTATCTTTGAAACTTAGAAACTGTAGTCAGTGAGGACGACATATAATTAAAACATCTTTATAAAATCTGTTTCCCTGCAGCCTAAATATGCCTTTCTTTTCAGTGCCCTGGCATTCCTGCGCTGTTTGATATTTTGCTTTTCTCTAATACTACATAAAGGAAATATCTCATTCTTGCAGCCATTACATTTGACCTGTGCAACCCTCCTTTGAAATAAATTTGATTGTAATGTGGTGTGCTGTTCAGATCAGAATAGGTCATCTGTGTAGCGTGGAACAGGACTGTGCTGCCTTTGTTCTTTTGGAATCTTTCATACTTGTGTCACATTAAAATTCATATGACACAATTTTATACTGCACTGGCTGTGCTTATAGGCTGAAACTTTGTTGTAGCAGATTGGAATCCCTTTGTTGCCTCCTAATAAACCAAGCTGCGAGGATTTCATGCCTTGCTGAAGTGCTGTTTCTTAGAAGAAAAACAATTTGATGTCACATTAGGAAGTCTAATTAAAAATGAGCATTGTGTCACTTTGATAGTCTTGTTTTGACCCATATCAACCTTCAAAGTCATAATCTTATTGTTTGTTTATTTTTGTCTTTTTTTTTTTTTCATGCCTTGGCCACAGAACAAAAGAATCCTATCTAATGGAAATTTTCACTCAGTTGATGAATAATTACTGATTTTTCTCTGTTTCCACAGACTAAGTAGAATTATTTTCTGAGTGATTTAGTTTATACTCTAATACAGCTATCCAGAGAGAAAATTGTATCTGCCAGTCAGTCTTGATTGAGCAATAAATAGCAGGTTGCTCTTAGTCACCAAATGAGAAGTTTTACCATATAACCCCCCCCCTATTGTTAACCATACATTTAGATCATTACGGTTACCTTTTGTGGAAATGAACATAGTGTTTCTCCTTCTGCTGTTAACCCTGTCTTCAATCAATCAGCACTAACAATGCTATGAATACAAGTGTCTGATTGCAAGTTGGTTCCTCTTGAAAAAATGCAGTATGTGTCTTACAAAATCCTAACATTTACTTGATATCGTGTGTATACTTAGGGTGAAGAAAGCAAAGGGACCTGCAAAATGTCCTGGGTTTGAGATTACATTGATTGATTGTACTGACTCTGCAAGTGGGTCATGATGAATACAGAGGGCAAAGTAAAGGTTCTTCTGTTTCTTTGAGTTGCCATAACATATTCTAAGAAACAAGCAAACACATGAAGAAGTACAAGCAAGTTGTGTGTCCTGGAGTGGATATCCTTTCCATAGATTATTTTATATTATTATCTATGGGAAATCTGCTCAGCCTATTTGAAAGCACCAAGATTACCTTTTATATAATTGTATCCTGACTGATGACATAAACTATGAATTACGTCTTGGAGCATGAAAATAATTTGAATGAAACTGTAAAACCCTAATTCCAGTTTATGATGTATCTATTTTAATTTTTATAAAGCTCTAGATGGACAGGATTTACATTCCAGATTCCTTCCATATAAAGGAGTATCTTTTTCATGATAGTTCAAGACAACCCGAGATACGGAATTAAAAGGATTTCACTGGGATCCATTAAAGAAGCTAGTCACATTCACTACATTATGTTGCAAATATCAGTTAAAATACCAATAATTACTGCTTTCAGTGCTTCTTGCCAAGTCACATGAATGGATTTGAAGAATTAAAAGGAAAATACATGGATTTCCAATTTGGTCGTTATGGAAAGAATAATCATTTTTAGCTTCTGACCAATTATTATTGATTAAGCATATTGTACAGGAAATTGAAAGAAATATCTTGCAGCCATGGTAAGCAAGGACAAAAAGTCCAACAACTTTTTATGCTAATGTTTGTGTTTAAAGCAACTTGTGAGTCAGGCTTGGGGTAAGCACTTTGGAGTTTCTGTGTTCCCCATTTGATTTTCTTGATGTGCCTTTCCACCTCTTAATTCCCAAGAGGTGTGATAGCCAAAGGTTAGTAATTTTGTAATGGATGGTGCTTACTTAAAGAGGCAAATAGTTCTCTTTTGTAGATAGCATATCACATCCATGTTATCAATGGATTATAGATGCTTCTATTTTTACTTTTGTGTGTAATGCCATTAGCCTCAATGAGATTAAACCTTAGCTGTATGAAGAGTACACAAAGAAGTGTTTGTACAGACTGTCTCTCTTTCACTTGCATATTTTGAGATGGTAAAATTTTATTGAGAATTTATTTGTGTCTCCTGTAAGGTGATGGCCTTCTGTTTTTCCATTTAGGAGTCTGTCATTTTTGTCCTGTGATAGATGTTAAAACCCGATGAAAAGACCCACTGAAAAGACCCTGAAGTCAGTTTAAGGAACCCATTAATTTTGGGGGCTTTGGTTCAGAGTTCATGTGGGAACATTAACTGCATGCATAGAACATGAATTTCCTTGTTGTAAAATGCCCTTCAAATCATACTCAAAGGAATTGTCCTTTCTCATTTCGGTAATTATGGAAGGAACATTCTCTATGAATCCTTGAAATATACAAGGAATTATTCATGTAATTCCAGTAGTGAGTTTTCTTCCTAGTATTTTAGAAATAATCTCTCTTCGAATCATTCATTCAGATTTTTGCAAGCAGTGCAAAATGCTTTATAGCTGTTGCCTGGCAACAACAAATTCAGGCAACAGCATATGTGAGTCAGTTGTTAGTTATACATTTATATATGTGACTGTGTGTAGAGAATACATTTTAGATAGGTACTAATGAGACATTTCAAAAAGAAGGATGCTATGAAATGCTCTTTAAAAAAAAAAAAAATCAAGTAAAGGTTTTGGGGTCTACATTACCCTGGAAAGTTTGTCTTTTGTTTTAGGTTGTGTGAAAGATCAGCTAGTTGAACAGCTTTTCACAAATGTCGTGATGTAGTTAATATACTTCTCTACAGTCTTAGAAAGCAATGTGAAATATTCTCTGTGTTGAAGGTGAGAAATACTTTCATGTGTATGCATTATGAATTATATCCCTCACTGTTCTTTAAATTAATAATGTGTTAATTTAACCAAAGCATGGGTCTTTTACTATATACTGTATCCTTTCATATCTACTATATTTAAAATAATAATAGTTGTAAATACTTTACTGCATTTTGTATTTTTAGTCTTTTCAACTTGCAGTGCAGCTCTATGATTCAAAAATACATTGGTTTATTAATGTAATGAATCATCATTTGGTTGAAAATTTTTTTCCAGAGGAAAATACATACTTCAGCTTTAAATACTGTGAAATTTCTTGAAGAAAGTCAATGAAGAAAAACAAGGACACCTTTCAAGCTTGTGGAGAAAGTTTTTATACAGTAGGACAAAATTGCAAACTTATTAAAAAAAAGTTGAGTGAGAGTAGAGTGTGTGTAGTAACTGTATCTTGACACCTGTGTCACATAAATACTTGCTTTTGATTAATATTTTTTTCTAATTATTCAGAATACATATCTACACATCGCATCTGAGAAGAAAAATTTTGTTATATATATAGATATGTCTTGGAAAGCCGAGACTACCACTGATGGGTTTTGAAGATGAATGTTAATTTTGAAACCTGCTTAGAAATCAAGGGAAAAAATAATGCAGTCTGTAATCTAGAAGGGAAATATACTTCTTTTCAAAAGTGATCTCCACTGCAGATCTCTGCAGATCACTGCAGAATCACTGAATTACAGAGGGAGACATTGGAATGGGCTGCCCAGGGAGGTGGTCCCTGGAGGTTTTTAAGATGAGACTGGATGTGCCATGGTCTAGCGACCACAGTGGTGTTGGATCAAGGGTTGGACTTGATGATCTTGGAGGTCTTTTCCAACCCGGTTGATTCTATGATTCTATGAAAATAGGTCTTCCAGATTTTGAAGCCTTTTAGCAATTTTAATGTGTGAAATGTGTCATTGCTGTCACACTGAGAGGGTACAAGACCATGTAAATGGAGCCTTGTAGGAATTACTGTTCACTTCAGATGCGCATAAATTAGGAAGATAATTAATGGAAGTGTGTAAATCTTTTAAAAATTGATCTTCTTTCTCTCTGTTGTTCAGTTGCCAAACTGGCTCTCATCATCTTTGGCTTATCTGGACTGAACTTTGGAGAGGTTGTATTCATTAACATGTCAGTAAGGAATTAGAAGCACACGGTATTGACCTGGGGAAAAAAGTTACACACTGTCTGCCTACTGGAGGAATGGCTCTTCAATGTATTTGCCCTACCTGTTCATTGCAAAAAGAATTAATAGCAAAGTTTAATATTGAAAGGTTTGCACTACTCTAGAACCAAATTAGTACCATCTTTGAGCAGGAAGTTCATGACACTTCTAATACTCTTTATTGTTTGTCCCTGGATTTTCCTCTTTTTTTTTTTTGACTTTCTTGCTCCGAGGTTCCCTACCCTCAGAGTGAATTGGTATATTCTCTTTTCTCATGCAAACCCTTTTTTTCTTGCAAAGAGAAAAGAGTATGTGAAGTCTTACAAAATAAGAATATAGAAGAGTTTTCTGAATGAGTAGTCATAATTAGTGGTTTTGTACAGTGCCTAAGAAGAGGAGAGTTTATTCTGATAAACTTATATTTATTATAATTACTTTTATTTTTGTTTTTATCAGACTACTTTTAGATAATGTAGTCTTTGATACAGTAATTACTTGAGACAGTAACTGTCTTATCCAGTTCAAGTATGATGTGAGTATGTGAAATAATAAAATATATGAATAAAAACTAAGAATGGAGAAAGCTTTCATTTTAATGACGTTGCTATACTAATAAACTAGATTAATATAATAAACTACGATAATAATAAGGAATATACTATGTATAATATATGTATACAATAATATGCTAATAATAAGGCATATAATATGTATAATATATGTGTACAATAATATGCTAATAATAATAGCATCCTAACAGGAAAGGGAGAAGGTTAGTTTCCCATAGTTCTAACAAGAAGGGTAGTAAAAAAATGGTATCTTACTATGACTACAGAAAATAAAAATCAGTATCTTAAACTATGGAATATATTTTGGAGCTTTTTGTACTGTTAATGAAATAATCTCTTTCAAGAAGACAAAAATCTTTGTACTTATATGTTGGAATCTATATGAGAAAAGTTAAATTTTATTCTTTTTCAGAGATACAATTTGTAATCTTGAGCACTTTGATTCATTCCAGCTTTATTCTAAATAATACGAAGCCCACTCTATACTACATAAATTAAATTTAAAGCTGTGTGCCAGTATAGTGAATGCTGTTGGTGTAAATAGGAAACAGGCTTTCTGAGCTTAATTTTTCTGTTTGTGAAATTAGTATAGTTGCTTTTCGTCCCCCCTTCTTTGTTTTGTGTCTCAGCTATAAACTCTTGTTAAGTTCTTTGTTAAGATATGTAGGTTGGCTAGCGCTTATTATGTTCAAAGTATTATTAGGTGCTACAACTATATAGAAAACGTTGGAATAAATCAAATTTTATTTTTAGTGATTTGAGTTGCATAACCATGGAATGGCTGAGGTTAAAAGGGACCTCTGGAGGTCACCTGGTCCAACCTCACTGCTCAGGCAGGTTCACTGTCTATTTTAATGTTGTATGAAGATTTTTACTTTTGGTTGGAAAATATGTTTCACTGAATTCTTCTAGGAAATGTCTTTTTACAGTCAGGATTTGTTCAGGTGTCTGTTGTATTTTTGATTTTTGTATATAAAGAAAGTAAATATTTTGCATTTTTCCCCCCAGATCTTCCTGATTGCTCGTCAGTTTTCACTTTTCATCTTAGAAACAAATGTCACAAATAGGAATGCTAGAAGTCTGAAGCTGCTAACTATGATAGGCCTTATGTCTCTTTTGCCAGGAGGCAGAAATGTAGCACAAAATCTGAAGTGTTGCATGGTTTCACTTCTAAAAGTAAATATTGAAAATGTTTAAGGTATTATTATTCAAATCTTATGTGGCAGAATAATTCTGAAAACTGAATACGGTGCATGAGGTAATTTCATAACTGCTTGGGTTGCTGGTCTGCAATTGTGGATGTAAATTTCTGACCCCAGACATGCAGAAATTAGCCATATTTGTCAAATACATGTAACATAATACAACAATCCTAATTAAAGTGGTGGGAAGGAAGAGATGTTACTGCGACATCTCCTTCCTAGTGCAGTGCGTCACTGGTCAGAGTTTTGTCATCTCCAAATTTTATAAAAGCCATATTCTTCCACACAAAAAAATTGAAACACCGTACTCTCTAGGCTTATATGAAACATTCTGCTAAACAGTACTAATACTTAGGCTTAAGGTGTGCATTCTACCCATAATATCCTGGAGCTCAGCATAAGGAACGTGTATCTGCATGGTCCCATAGAGGAAAGTCTGTGGGACTTTGTACAGGTTAAAGGGTGAATCAGTTGAGTCCACTTTCAGAGTCTAGGGAGGAAAAAATGCATTTTTTTCTTGAGCAAATCTGTCTACACAATATGTGAAATAAAAAAGCACTACAGAAGCATTTATTGGAAGAAAATGTATAAGGTTAAAAAAAAAAAAAGGTGGAAAAATCAAATTATGTTTTGTCCATAGCAGTAATGCTGGCGTGAACATTTCCAGAGGAAGATTTGTAGCAACCAAGATTGTCAGGGTACTGGTTTCCCTTTAAAAAAAAAAAAATTCTTTTCTGCAGAAAAGAAATCACTTTGAGATCACTAAGTGATTGCTGTCCTCTTCAGTGGGTCATAGCTCAAAGAAAAAGGTTGAAAATGTACTGGATAGCCTTTCCTAATATGATGCATACTGGTTGAAGCTTAAGCAATGTCAGCACATTTAGGTAGTAATGTGTTTAATGAAACCCAGTTCCCTCATGATGTTACATTTTTCCAGTCATTGAATAATCTGGACTTTTAGGGTTTTTTAATAATAAAAATTCTAATGTAGATCCATCCTAAAGAAAAGTAAGAGAAAGAGTAAAAAATTCGGAGATCTGTCTTTCCCTGATAAAACAGAATCTCTGACAGCTTTTATTCCCAATAATGATGTGTGATGTATTAAATATATAAATATTAAAAATGTAGCAAAAGGAATAAGGACCAAAAGAAAGGAAACAGAGCTCTAACCTGATGTCATTGCAGAAAAACAGGAATGGAATTATTTTTATGGTCCCAGAGTTCTTAATAAAGAAGAACGCTGCAGTTTTTTAAAAATAAAGTAGATATGTTAATACAAAGACTTTATTTCTAGAATATAAGCTATTGCATGTTGTAGGACTTGTCCAAGACCCGAAGGCCAAACAAGATATTACCAGATCATGGCCATTTCAGAAGATTTCAGGTTATTTTGAAGAATTAGGTCTGAATGCCTGTAGAGTATTTTCAGACACTTCCTAATCATTTGGGATGAAGATAGTGCTTACAAATTGTGAAAGAGAGCTTTAACTAATGGTAACAGTTTAGCAGCTGGTAGAGAACATTGGTCAAACTATCAGAATTAGGTGTCGAGGTGGTTTGAAAACGGAATCCTCACAGTGAGATCTAAGGAGGAATCTGTGGAGAAGCAATGGAATAGATTTAGATGAGATTTGTGTACAGTGAGAGGAAAATTTATACTAGTGGACCTCACAGTGTACTTATTTGAGGATAAATGTTGCTCTAGCAGCTTTTATACAATAATATACCTACAGTGTTTAGATGTATTGCTTTGGGATTTTTCGAACTGAAGGAGAAAATAGAAAAGTAAATGTTACTTGTAAATATTTTTGACATAATTTCGACATGATCATAACATAATGTAGTTTGTGTCCCAAGAGAACCCAGAGGTTAAATACATTTCTAAATGGGTTTGGAGGTGTATTTTCCAGAATTCTTGATGTCAGAAAATAATTTTTGCCTAGATTTTTTTTTTCCTTTCTCCTCTGAAATGATGAATGAGTCATTTCTGCCGTGTTTCTGTCAAATGTTATTTTGTGGCTTATAGTAATTTCACCTAAAAAGAAATTCAAGATGAATATATCCTCCGCTACAATCTGAACAAAATTAAATGTAAAACTGTAGTGAGGTGATGCCTCTTGTTCGATTCCTCGGAAGCCTTTTTTTTTTTTCCCCATCTTTGACTTACCAGAAACATTTCCTAAACCAGGATGTAGATGAATATTGATCTTCCAATAGCAAAACCAACACTTTTCCTTTCTGTAACTTGGAAGTTACTAGAAAGAATGAATACCCGTTCTCATTTAAACAAACAGATACACTTCCCAATATACTTAATTGATTTACTTGTACTGATTAAAAGGTGTTGAAATAATGGGCCAAATATCTACATATCCTTAGGAAAGCATATGAAGAAATACAGTCTCCTTCAGCACATGTCAGGCTTTTAAGTCTAGGAAAATGTAAAAAGTTGTAAATTATATTGATTTTCATTGACCTGAGCTTACCCACAGTAGTGCCACAGTGCACTCGCACTAATGCTCATGAGTGAGCTGAATGCACAATAGATGAACTGAGTTAAACCAGGGGATTTGAAATGAGGAATGCTGCTGACACCCTTTGAAATTAACTTTAGAGAACTATAAAACAAAGCATAGCTGACTGCATCGCTGTTAAGATGATCATGACGAAAATAGTGAGAATGGAAGCTCCACCAGCAATACATAATTACCAAGAGATTCTTAATTTTTGTCACTAGTTTTTGTTCATTAAGTTGGGATTGCAATGAATTTATATACAAATACAGAGGGAAGACCTCTGTTAAAGAGGGCCAAATCTACATTAGGCACATCTGATTGTGCAAGTATCACTGAAAGTATGTTTTCAGGTGTCACACACCAGCCAAAGGGCTCACCATAGCAGTAAATGTTTTGATCAAATTTCATTCAGTCCTTTGTTACAGCAATTTCATAAAATTCTATCAATCCCAGAAAATGCTGTTAAAGACTAAGCTGAACAGAGCAGTTCCTCATCATGAAAATTCTTTTTCTAGGTAAATAAGTAGTTTTAAGAATGCATCTCATGTTAATGAGATTTGTTCAGATTTCATGTTTCAGCTTTTCTTTAGTACCAGGAGGGTTAAAAAACTTAGTTTTTGAAACCAAAAATTGAAATGCTTGTGTAATATTCAGTCCTCAAGACCAGATGCCTTAGGCATAGGCCTTTAATCCCTGTGCCCTAGTTACAGCAATTAAGGTTCATGAAATATAAATTTTGTTACATATGCATCTTGGTTTCTCATTTTTTCTTCAGTTTCAAAATAAGTCTGAAATATTAATGATCATATTAAATGGACTCTGTTATGTGAATTGCTGTGAATATTGCATTCTAGTTATTCTGACAGATGCAGTGAATGACATTTTCTAACATTTAGACTTAAATGCATGTTCTCTTGCTGAAAGAAATCTTCACTTTGATAATATGGTTTCTTGTAGGCCTGCCTCTTTATCTGCATTTAAATAAAAAAGGTGCTGAAGGAATGCAGCACTTTGGAAAACCACAGTTTATAATTGTTCATGATTTCTAGTGCTGCAGTGCAAATTAATCATTGTCGAACTGTGCTGGGAAGAATAGAAATGCCTAATAGCATTGTGGTCCCTGCCTGAAAGAGCTTACACTCCAACATCTGAAATGTTAAAGCTATCCTTCAAAGTCTCTTGGTATTTTTTTTCACTGAAAGATTTCTCTCCATCTAAATTTATTGTCCATTTTTGCCATCATGTATATGCAAATGGGTTTCTAGAGCTTGATTGTAAGTTCCCTTCTCCCCCCAAACCTGATGAAGAAATGGTCGCTCATGTGAATGAAGTCCCCATCAGATTATTTGTATTGTGCAGTTTTTCTGGGGATCTGGGAAAGCACTGAAATGGGAGGATGAGGGTACAAACAGAAGTGGAAAACAATTTTGTTTAGATGGTTCAAAGCTGAAACCAATAAAGGAATTGCTGTCTGCATAGCAACAGGTATACCAATGCTAGATTGCATTTCCCTTAAAGAGATAGCAGTTGCTTTGGTATAGATATGAAAGCTCCCAAACGAAAAATTTGCAGCCTTCTGGGGGGTTTGTTTTGTTTTTAAGGCAGAGGCGTATGTCACTGTAAAACAACTATATGTACTTTAATGTGGCCAGAAAAGAGGCACTTAGCTGTTCCACAGCAAAAAGAATGAGTTAATAAACCCGGCGCACAATCTGTCTCTGCTGTAGCTCTTGGCACACAACAGCTCTAATTGGTGGAAGCTATTGAGGCCTTAATTGCTGATTTTGCAGTACTGCCATGTTTACTGATAAGGTTTAATGCAAACTCGAATTTGTTAACTAGAGAGAAACAGTCACATTTGCGTGAAGAGTGTGAGGACAAACAGCAGGCTTTTCTGAAGCACCAACTGACGATGAGGTATTTCAGCACGTGGCATCATTAAGTTTTTCTTTTGAGAGTAAAGAAAGGCCTTTGTTTGAGCAGAAGAACAGGAAAAACTTTTCTGAGTTCTATATCACACAGCTAGTACTAATATAAGCCTACAGTTGAAGTGATAGCTGTGTGTTCACCTCACCGATTTACATTGACTCTTAAATATAATTATTTTTTTTCTTCCTGGAGAAGACTACGTTCAGCTATTAGATTTGCATGACATTGGGAGATCTGGGATTCAATTGGGTAAAGGAAAAAAGAAATGCCAGTTGTGCTCACAAATCTAAGTTTATCTACATAAATAATTTTATCTTCCTATTATTAAAATTTGGCATCAAAATTTATTCACCAAACTGTCATTTCATTTAGGTTGCTGAATATGACAAAAGCTTTGCTGTCTGATGAATGGATGAGGACCACTTTATTTAAACCTTGGTACACTTAGTTCTTGAACAGAGATAGCCTCTCATTTCATTTTGAATGTGGTATGATTACACTGTAATACAGCAGCCTTTTAAGCTACTAACCTGCTGTTTCATTCCTGAACTATTATGTTAAAAAACATTGTTGTATGTATTTGAGTTTATGTAGTAGTAATAAAAATACCAAGTAATGTTGTTATATGGCTGTTTATGTCCCAAAAGCTAAAAGGAAAAAATAAATGGAAATGTGTTTTGTACTTAAAAACATATCACTCTGGAAGTGCCAGTTTTTTGTGTCTTGGCATGTTTTTCATATACTGCATGCTTAGTTTAGAGCAGAGGAAAATGTAAGATACCGGCTGAGTGAAAAATAGATGCTCTTGTAAATTCTAAATGAGTTTTTATCTTCATGTTTGAAAAATAAGTGACACTATTCAAAGGTATTTTTGCTTGCATATGATTAAGATCTCTTTAGTTACTGGACATATTGTATTTTGAGTGTATTCTCTAAGCCATATTACATCAGGTCACAGAGTTCATAAAATGTATTTCTGAATGTGTATAAAGGAGCAGATAGTAAAATACTTTAACACAGTGCTCTAATCTAATATTTATTAATGTTTAGAAGATGAGAAACAGGGCAAGTTCATCAAGTGTACTAAGAAAACTAATAGTAATTACCATTATATTAAGTTTTTCTGCAGTTTAAATGGAAATTACGTCAAACACACCCTAATTATGATTGCAGATTTTCTTCTCAGTCAATTTTGTTTCAAACGGTGTTCAGTTAAGTAAGTTGTAATTCCATGTGGATCCATGACAGTGTAAAATATTAGATGTTGTATTACGTAGTGTTTCAGATAAGTGACAGGACAGCTTTTTAAAATACAGCCAAGTGGTTGGTTTTGAGTTTCCTCAGGTCTCTGCAACTTCTGTAGTAGCCCATATTGTTCCGTAGTTATAGATAAAATAAGCCTATCATGGTTAAACAAAACTAATCTACGTAGATGTGAGAGGCATTCCAAGTCCAAATCAAGAAGGGCTGTATCTCTCTCTCCACTTTTAAAAATCTTGGAGGTTTGCAGTTCTGGCTCACAAGAATTACCTTCCTGCCAGGCTGTTTGGCAAACTCGTGTAAATATCCATGCAATGGCTAGCGCTTTGTTCTTTAGGCAATCTTATTCGGAATCTGTTTTCTACTATTGCTCTGTTACCCACAGATGCAGCAAAATGTATCTAAATCCTATTAATGTTACTGAAATTTGAACAGCAAAGTATTTCCAAGAGGATTTATGGAAAATGCAGAATAATAATTTGCATTACCACAGGTCCATGGTCCATTTAACTCCAAAGCTGTATGCTTCATTGTGGTGTTAAAAAACAAAACAAAACAAAGGGAAAGAAAAGATGTCACTTACTTTCCTTCCTGTTGCCAAGAAACAGTTACCAAAACGTATCTGTTTACTCTGTTAACATGGGAAAGGGTCTTCAGTGAAACAGTAGTGACAGCAAAGTCATGAACTCTTTCCTCTGCCTTTTCCTTTCACTTCATTGAAGTGTGAAACAGAAAAATATGAAATAATAAATTTTTAATAAGACTAAGTGGAAAACAAACTACTGTGTTCTTGAACTAGGTAACACTGATGTGGAAATATTAACTCTTGTATTTCCTAACCATTTAATCTGGATGTGAGTGTTCACAGTACTATGATTTAGTTCTATGTTTAATTTTCTAACAGTAATTCTAAAATAATATTTACTGCATGAACTTTATGAGGTAAGTTACACATATGGCAACTCTACTGTATAGTGCTTTACTATAGACCATAGTTAATGGTCTTATGTTTCATCTCCTATTCCAATTCTTGTCTTCTTTGATACCTTCTTCCCCTTATATATTGTGATACAGAATTAAAATGTGGACAACAGGTTTTAGAAAAAGAAAATATTATCTGTTT
This sequence comes from Oxyruncus cristatus, assembly GCA_013399855.1. Taxonomy (NCBI): domain Eukaryota; kingdom Metazoa; phylum Chordata; class Aves; order Passeriformes; family Cotingidae; genus Oxyruncus; species Oxyruncus cristatus. The sequence goes on along the minus strand of VXAY01003767.1, from coordinate 975,863 downwards.
TTATCTTCCTGTAATATATATTAGCATGGACATGATGTTATTTTCTCTGCCTGCCACTATGCTGACAGAGATGATGATTCCAATATTCAGTGTTAATAGCAAATCAAACTTGTGGAACATAAAATTTATATGTTAATGCACATTAAAATTGTATATTAGTACACAATATTGTTTGCTCAATATTCTAAAATAATAATTCTAAATAATAATTCTACAATTTGGCCTGTTGTTATGCTTCATCTGTCCAGAACTTGCTTTACCAGGAATAAACAAGTTTTAAATAGAAAATTGACTTTGTCAGTAATGATATGCTACTTATAGAATTGTTTTTTGTCTACTCTGAAATCAGGAGTGAAATACATAGTTTAATTTTATTCTCTTTAATCAGTAGAGGGCTCTACCAAGCCACTGTCATGTTCTGGTCATGGTGTTGCATTTGATTGAGGGCAGTTGAGTGATTTGAGTAAGTAATTAAGATACTTGCAGATGAAGGAGGTTCTTCATAGCTTTTTTTTTTTCTTCATTCTTTTTCCATAAAAATTACGAAAAAACCTCAGAGATAACACATCCAATGTATATATTTCAGGTGCTGATTGCACTCCTGTGTTGTACTCCTGTGATTGACAAAATCAGACATAGGGCAGCTTGAGCTCACTTATTTTGAATATGTTGCAGGAAAATACCTCGAACCAAAGAGAATTTTGTACTTTAAAAAACAATACACTAAGAAGTGTAATCTGAATATAATAATTAAAAAGAATTTAGTAAGAATGAAACCATTTATATTTTCATGCCTCTATTCCAGTTGGTTCCTCAGTTCCTTTAAAAATTTTTCCTTTGAGTGCTTGTCCAGCGTATTTTTTTATTTACTGCTGTCATTTGTTAAAGGCAAATAGAATCAGTGATAACTTATGTTCATTTCTACCATGTACAGTTCTAGGGCAGGCATCTGATATGACTTAAGCAGATAGAAGTCCTACTATCCCTAGAGAATTTCTCCAAACTTTCTGTGGACAAAGGCATGAAACCCAGGAAGAAGAAAAGAAAATTAAAAAACCCAACCAACCAAACAAACAAAAAAACCCCCAAACCAAACCAAACCAAAACCAACAACAAAAAAAAAACTAAAATGAAGAAACAGTTTCTTTCCATAGTTGCATTTTCCCCTTACAACTCTTTGATGCATCATAAATGCAGCAGGGGTGGCTATTAACTTGATTCACTCTCTTTCACAACACATTGTCTCTGCTCTGGAGAGAGATTTCAGATGGTGCTGGACAAGCAGAAAATACATGTGATGAAAACAGAAGTAAACAGTTGGAATGAGCAAATGAAGGAAACTTTAGAGACAGTCAATATAATGTATGGAAAATATTTTCTAAATGAGAAATAAAGGAACATAACTTCTGTAGTTAAAACTGCATCTCGTAGTTTCTAGCATGTTGCACTTGTTATAATCAGAGTTTTAGCCCACAATAGTTGCTAGTCTTGTGTAGGAAGGATTTTAATACTGGAGAAAAGGTCCTATCTGATTTCTTACTGTGGGGCTGTTTATTTCCATGTTAGTATAATGTCACGTACAAACACAACAATAGATAAACTACACGCTGCAATACAGTGGTTTAAATTTTAAATGTTTGGCTAGATCTACCTTTTCAATTTAATTTCTTGCAACTGCAGGGGTTAATAATGTGTTATTGCTGTGACTGGAAAAAAAATGAACTGTGAAATTTCAGGCCCTTGACTGCTCACATTTGAAAACATAGCTAAGTACATGATGTCAGATCTTGTTTTCAAAGAAGATAAGGCAAGCCTGGGATCATCCAGTTCTGTGATGCTAATCATATGTGGCCAGGATAAACATAAAAGGCAAAGAGTAGGGAAGATACGTTCATGTTTTAGTTCCAGTTTTTGGTTGGCCCTTTACTACCTACTTTAAGGCAATTCAGCAGCCATCTGTGATGAATAATAGAAAATAAGCAGATACAGTTTGTGTTTTACTCTCTCAAACTCCCTGAACCTTTTTCTGGCTTACGCATCTGCTGCCAGTGCTGTTGAGTCAGCAGCTTATTTCAATTCCAGTAATCAAAACTCTGAAAAATTACTTTTCTGCTGTTTGCCCCACAAAAGCAACTTCTGTCAACATAATCTCCTTTCATTTTATATATGCATGTAATAGTTAGGATTGGAAAAGACCTCCAAGATCATTGAGTCCAACCTTTGACCAAACACTACCATATGAACTAAACTATAGCAACAAGTGCCGTGTTCAGTCATTTCTTGAACATTTTGAGGGATGGTGATTCCACCACTTTCCTGGGCAGCCCATTCCAATGGTTAACCACCCTTTCAGTGAAGAAATTCTTCCTGATGTCCAACCTGAACCTTCCCTGGCACAACATGAGGCCATTTCCTCTTGCTCTGTCCCTAGTTACCTCTGTTCTTCACCTTTTCTTTAGTGGAAATCTTGTGTCTGCAAGGGTTTAATTTCTGATCAAGGTCACAGGATGCTGGCAGTTGGAGAAATTGCATTTTTTTTGGAGCTCAATGAATGCCAGCACACTGTTTGAGCTTTGCTCTTAGCTAATATGTTCTCTTCTGGAGGCCTAGAAAACTGTAGACAATTAAGATCTTGTTTCTCTTGGTTCCATCTCCACAAACAGTTGTCATACTACATCTTTGTCAGTGTTGTAAATTCTCTTTTTCCTAGCAGAAGAAACAGTTGAGGTGATACACAAATCATGACGAGTATTGCTTGGGACACCTTTTATTCATAATTATTAGCTAAATCAAACCATTATTGTTAATCGCAGATAACAATTCACACAGCAGTTTACTTATTTTCTCACACAGTTTACTCACATACTTGCTTACAATTACTTAGCAGGAGGAGTGGTGGAAAGTCAATGTGGCTGTCTACCCAGAAGCAGACGGCTGTGCAGGTGTGCCAGGAGGGGCTTCTAGGTAGGTGTTGAGCAAGAGCTTTAGGGGGCCTGTTCACTCATCAGGGCTGTAAATGATACTGTAGTCTTTGTCTACATGTACCAGCCACAGATTTCTTGGATGGCACGAGTTGTACAACGTCTTGTTAATGTTTGTGTGTGCCCGTGGCCTTTTCCTTCTAACAGGTGCTCGGTGTCATGAGCGTATCAGCTCTTGCAGTCTCAGTGGGACTGTTGGTCTGCAGAGCTTAGCAGTCCATGCGAAACTTTCACATGCTGCTTTCTTAGCAGCATTAGAGTTCAAATGTGTTTCCTCTCTTTGGACAGTTTTTGCTAAATAGTTTCTCCATTCAAACATATAAAAGCCTTGATGGCCACCTGGAAATCACATGGGTTGATTTGCTGCTGTGTGATTCTTGTCTCACCTGTGATGAGAGTAATCTTTTTCAATCTTTTTTTTTCTGCCTGCCCTTTTGGTAATAATCATCAGTATTAGATTAAAACTGAATAAGGAGCTTCCACGAGGTAGAACTGATGCACAGCTAAGTGCTGAGTGAGATTACAACCCATGCATAGTGAAAGAATGCCAAGACCTTTATTCAGAATCAGTGTCCTCTCGTGTAGCTAATGTGGCTGGTCAATAAAATTCACTATGTATTTCTTAATTTTTTTGACTGTGTGTTTATTCAGTGATGTTACACTGGAAATCAAGCAGGAGGTTCACTGAACACAACATTAAAGGCCTACCCAGTTTTGAGAAGATTTGTAAGTGCAGACTTACTCAAAACATACACTGTTTTGCACACCAGTTCAAATACTGTGTAAGTATGTTTATCTTTGTAGTCCTCCCTCCTAAATTAAGTTGCTAAACAGATTTCGTATCTTAATTTAAGGTAAATCAGGTGAATAGTTATCGATAACAGTTGTTGGAAAGTTTGTTCGTAACTGAACATGCGTTTCTACTAGTGAATGTAAAAATACTTTTATCCTTTTACAGAATCACAGAATATTCTGACTTGGAAGGGATCCACAAGGATCAATGAGTTCAGCTCTTTAGTGAATAACCCATACAGGGATCAAACCCATAACTTTGGTGTTCTTAGCACCATGCGCTAACCAACTCAGCTAGCCTTTACCTTGTAGTCTGTGGCTTTTCATACCTGAATGAAATGCTGATTTATTAAATGAACACTTCTTTCAGTTGTTTTCTACAAATTCTAACAAAAGCATAAATAATTGTAGTAATTAAAGGACAATGTTTGACATTTACAACTCAATGTTGTAATCAAGTTAAACAAAACCAATAATTTGTTGTTGCAAAGATAAAAGAGAAAGTACCTGTGTGAATGACTTTCACTAGAAACAGTTGTTGCCTGATATTTTTGTCTAAATTCTGAAGTTACTTACTATAATAGCTATGTATCTAGATGATGAGAGAGGTGAGAAAGGAGCAAGAATCAAGTAAAGAAATATATTTAATTTCACCAAAATTACTTTAGGCAAATTGTCAAGTCCAATTTAATAGATTTGAAAAATTCTCTAAGATGCGTCTCTGCAGCTCTGCATAGAAGATCATGCATAAGCCCCGTAGTGAGGACTTTACCTATCTAAAGCACTTCTGAATTGCCAGTCAGTGAACAGCAAGGTGTCATACTGATTTGAAATTATTATACTATGTGCTATGCAGAAGCTTCTTCCATGCGTGTTTCTGCAGTGTTTCTCAAGACTTCTGTTGAGAGATAACCTCTGGAATGACAGTATTGGTGGCTTAGAGTCAGATCCCAATATAAAAAGGAAGATCTTGATTTCAATCTGTCAGGTTTAAGCCATTTTCTATCTTATGTAAGATAGGATTTTCCTTCCTTGTGTTATGCTGTCTTTAATCTTCCCATCAAAAATGGGAACATGTGTGGTTAGCTTCTCACAGAAAACTGAACCTAAGAACTTACTAAATAACACTGTGAGAAATTGAATTATATGGGTTTAAGACTGACTGAAGTATGTTAATTTGTGCAATGCACTTGTGCTCTTGGATTTAATGTTTGCTTGCTTTTAACCTGAGGAATATTGAGATCTCAAGCATTTCCTGGCTTTTAGATAAACCAGCTTCAGAGTTTTATGTCAGAAAGGCCTTTGAACAATTTCTTTACCATATTGGCGTGCCACTCTCTTACATTATCAATGCTTTTAATTCTTAGAAGACAAGTCCTCTTGAAATCTGTGTCTACTGTATGCAAGTGTTTGTGGGTATTTTCCTTGAAGCTTACAAAATTATGCAGAACAATTTCATGTCCAGTTCTGGTTCTATATATTGTTTCGCTATCATTAATGCATCAGTTTAACACGCTGAAATTAAAGGAGAGCTGGGTTGACTTCGGTATACGTATCTGAGCACATGAGTAGCAAAGTACCAAGAAGAGAAATGTATCTTTCATTTTACATATGATCTAATAGGAAGTTGAATCTCCATGTAGAATTATTTCCAGGCCATTGCCAGTGGCCCTGCAGAAACCATACAGGGAGGGATAGAGGTTGTTCTTCCTGAGTAATGGATTTGGTGACCACAGGGCTGCATGAAGCATTTTGCATGGGATAATAAAAAGTCTCCATGGTTTGAGAGTGGCTGGCCATTCTGTCTATTCAAGTAGTGATAGATATTTAAAGGTCTTATAGTAGCAGCATTCAAAGACCACTTGCACCAACTGTTATGCTGGAAAATGTCTTATATATTGGTTTTGTTTGTTTTGACAAGGGTGGGTGAGCCTAGGCATGCAAAGCTGTTAAAACTTAATGTTCTTTTGGGTTAAATCTTGCATTCTTCAGGTTTTTCAAGAGGATCTAACCCAAATCCTAAGATCTATAGGATGTGTTTCCTCAGAATCTTTTAACACCTGTCTTTCTGTAAAGGCACAACTGTATGAAACCAGTCTTGAGTGTTGCAACTCTTTTCCTCCCTCACACCCATAATAAAATGCCCTGCCATTTCTTGTGTTCTTTTAGAGCAGAGAAACCAATTTGTATAATATAAATTGGTTTTATTTTGTGGTGTCTCCATTCTGTTAAGCTTATCCCTAGCTGCAGATGAAATAATTTTGGATTAATTTCATCAAGGTGTGCTTTGAAGGTGGGACAGTAGGCCTTACATTGATAACAATGATATTAATAGATGAACATGTGATTTTTCTTACAAAAATAGGAGTAATTTCCTTTGCTTATGCATTCACATGAGACTGACCCTTTTTTTTAGCATGGGTAAGATGTCCTGAATAAGAATGCTGACAGAAGAATAGGAATCAAACTGTCACTTTACACTAGAGAGTCAATTTAATATACTACTATTTAATGTGAAATTAGTTGCCTCAATAATAATACAACAATGTTATTTTAAAGGTGACCTTTTTATGAAGGTAGTGTAGAACTTCCATTCCAAGTCTGACTTCCTCATTTTTTTCTTCATTTCATCCTGATTTCTCAGTGATTTGTTAACTGATTTCCCACCTTCTTTACCAGAAGTCTGTATCATTTCATCTGTATTTTCCTCTTCATTTACTCCAGAAGCTACCCTGAAGCTCATGTAGTTCACTTTATGCCTTGCTTACAATGACTAAAACCACCAGAGTTCACCTTCCTATTTTACTTTCCATCAGTAAAATACAGACAATGTTAGTTAAACAAGACAGAACATGCCTTTTCTCTTTAATAAGTCCAGGACTTGTCGTTAACAGCAGTAACGGTATGAACCCTTCTATCAAAACTACTGAGTGCCTGGCTCACTTAAACCCTCAACAGATCTTCAAGAAAAAGTATAAATTTGTATGCCTAACCTTAAGCACATAGAATTCAATAGAATTCAGTGAATAAACATACTAATAGGGCAAACTCAATCCCTTTTAATGAACAGATGCATATGCTAATTAGTAATATAATATGTTGGCTGTTTTTAAATTGTGAAATGAAATTCTTTCATTTATGACTTTCAAAGCATCTGGTCCACTAGTCACATTTGGGAATGTATATCTTGTACTAGTTTATGGAGCTTTTGTTACTACAAATCATTTTCCATAATTCTTCATACTGACAAAAAATGCAATTAAAATTTATCCTCCTGGGGAGAAAAATCTTCTTAGGGGATTATGCCACTTATGTCATAGTTAGACAGAGTATTTTAGCCCTGTTTAATGGTTTATTCTAGTCATTATTAAGACAATATAGTTTCAGGTGCACTAAATACTAAGTACTTATACATTTTCACATTTTAAATGTGTTCTTCCCTTTAGAAAATATGGTCTAGGTTCTTTACAAAATTTAAGTCTTAAATTATACTTTTCTATAGCATATAGCTATGCTGGATTTGTACAAAAAAAGTATTGAGTATGGATTTGTACAAAAAAATGTTGAGTTACAGCATTATGAATCTAATTATTGCATGGTTTAATATTTTATATATAAGCCTAAAGCAGAATTCCAGTTTTAAACTCCTGGAGTTTAGTAATTGCTCATCAATTGCAATTTGTACTTGTTCTAGACAACAGATATGTTATTCAATAAAAGAAACTTTTCTATGTCATTTGCTTCATTGCTGCAGTGTAACTGAGGAACAGTAGCAGAAATATGTTTGCAGAAGGCAAACAGAATACAAAAAAGATGATAAATGATCATAAAAGATATTTAATAATATTGATGAAAAGTTTCAAGTGTGATTTCATAATAGACTATAAAGTTCACAGTTGAAATATTATGCATATCTTATGGATTTTTCTCCTTAGTGTTTAGGACCTAGAGTGAGTAAACTGCAAGACACTGAATGTGTATAGAAAAGGAAAATGTTATTAACCTAAGGGCAGAGGATACTGCTATTAATGTTTTTATCAAAAGTTATCTGAAAAAATTAAAAAAAAAAAAAGCAACCCAAACGTTTTTCTGACATTGTGCCTTGGTATGTGGTTCAGTTTCTGCTGAATTCTTTACAGCCAGGTTTTAGTTTTGAGGGGTTTTTTTGTTGTTTGTTTTTTTGTTGTTTATTTTAATTCTTTCTGGGTTTTTTTTGTGGTGAGGGTTTTTGTGTTTGTTTTTGTTTGTTTGGTTTGGGGGTGTTTTTGTTTTTTTTGCTTTTTCATATGTCTTTGAGGTAGCATAAGCACAGCATAAACACAGCAAGTTTCTGGTTTGGGGGAAAAAAAACAAGAATAAGATTTTTAGGACATAATAAGATTAAAAGTGAAGTATTTTTACAGAAATATTTAATGTCCATTTGAATAATTGCAATACATCAGAGAAAGTAAAAATTAAAGCCAGGAATAAAAGCCTCTGTTTAATGTCTAGGCACACACTTCAGACAACTCCATCATTTTGAATAACACAACAAATATAATTACCTTATTTATGGTCTTTGTATTAGTGGAAGGAGCTTCAGTCAGATTTTAATGTTCTGCTTTTAACTAAGGACCCATTAATATTGTGTGCTACTAAATATTGGAAACAATTAATTAGAAGGTGAAAAGATAATGCCCTCCCCAAAGTAACAAACATTTCTAACAAGCCTCCTAACACTTACTCAGCCCTGATAACAACTGGTTTCTGTGATATGACAGTACTCTACCTCAAATTTATGTTTCCACATAAAATGTTGCTGTCAGAAAACCAGATCTCGTGCTTTGAATATAAATTAAACACAGTCCTAATACAGGACAATCCCCACTGTTCTGAATTAGAATGAAAATTAGGTAATTTTTTTAAAAATGTATTTTCAACTGTCTTGCTTATCAGATGGATGTCTATAAAAGTAAAAACATGAATTAATTGATTTTGAGAGGAAAATACATCATAATTGGAGAATACAAACAATACAGCCAAATGTTTGAATAATTCTGCAGGATTTGATTCTCTAAGTCCACTTGTATATGCCAGGGAACCATGTTGTTCAACAGATACTCTTTTTACTCAGACTGCTTTTTAGATAAGGCCTGAAATTCATAAAATAAGGAAGAGCATTTATGAAATATGAAGATATCATCATGGCAGTTGAAATACAATGCTACAGGGTTCACTGCATAAAAATTATATCACTCTGCTGGCTTTGAAACCTTTTATGATACTTCTTGAGGGCCTCACAACATTAATTTTAAATCAAAAAATTATTCAAAAAGTAAGTGGAATAGCATGTCTTTGCAAATGGCAAAATGAACTGTTAAACAGAAAAGGGATGAAGCCATAAAAAACCCAAGTCCGTTTCAATTCCCTGGTATAGTCAAGAATGCTTATCCATGTACTAGTGTCAGAATATAAGGTTCTTCTTCGTTTCAATCCATGATTTCCTTTACAGAAGAAATTTTAAGTGCCATGCCAGGTCAATGTTAATAATTATTTCCCATTCTTAATGACCAGTGAAAAATACTTATACAGAAGTCTTTCAAGATCAGATACTGTCATGTTTTCAAATTCCTTTTCCCTCTGCCATTTCTTTCTTTCAAAAGTATCTCTCCTGAACAAGTTGATGGGGAAAAGATGTGGCATAATAATGTGTGTGTGTGAGTACCTTTAAAAAGCACAAAACTAATGGGCTTGTGCCAAATCAGAGGGGTGACAGTAAGAAAAACTAAATTTCTGAAGCACAGCTTTACCTTTTATTATGATTCATAGTTATAGAGGTAATGTCTTCTTTCAGTTGAAGGAGGATTTAAATTATATTTCCTATATGGTGGACTAGTCTTTATGTGACCTATAACTATCATCACATTCTTGAGAAAGATAGCAGCAGCATTGCTTCTCTTTTAGCATCACTGTGTCAGAGATGAATCATACCATTCCTTATCCTTCCTTTGCACTGATAAATACAGTAATCATTCATTTCTGATCTTCGCTCAACTCAGGACTGTAAAGCTGGGCAGAGAAAAAGCAAGCTGTCATCATTAGGAAAACGACAGTTTGACAAGTAAAAACAGTTCTTTCTGATTTTGAAGTGAGGTAGAATGGGTGTCCCTTAGGTGGGGTTAAAGAGATTGCTTGCCCCTTGGGTGATGGTTGCACACTCAATTTCAGACATAAAAAGATTGATCCTAAGCCCTCAGAAATCAATGATTTTTAAATTTTTTGCTGCCTTAATGGAGATTTTCCTGTGTCATAACTTTACAATCTTGGAAAATTTGATTGATTTTTGAAGCACTTTCAGTAACTGTATAATCCTTCATTCCTCTTTTAGCGTAATACATCAGGCATATTTGAAACATAGAATGTATCTTGCTTTCAATCATCAAATAACTTATTTTTTTGCTTTATAGAAAGCTTATTCTAATACCTACATGGAATAGATCCTACAACTTCTTACTTCCTAAGTAGTTGGTAGCTGTGAAGCCACTTATATGACATACTGCATAATGGCACAGCATGGCCCTAAATCTCACTCTGCTGGTTCTATTTGTTGAGGATGTGACTGTTGTTGTAACTGTGCCACTTATTTCATTGAGCCAGGCAGCAAATGGCATGGTGACATATGTAAACAGTTTGCACGGGGTGATACAGTACTTTGAGTCTGGATGCTGTATTATCATAAATAGGACTTTTTTGCTACTGACATTTTGTATGAGACTTTGGATATGTAAGGGGCACTTAACTGAGGTTTTAGACCGTCTATTTTTCAAAGACATTTTGATTAAATTAGTGCCCATTTTCTTACTCATTACTTATGCCGTATTTTTAAAAGTGTTTATTCACTGTATTATCTTAAATAACGGAAAGCCTTTCCTCCTCACAGTTTTGTTCAGTCTTGTTTTTCATTAAACATTCCATGAATTGCCATGCCTATGTTTGAGTACATTCGTAGAACATTTTATGCTAGGTATTAACTGATTAATCCTCCTGCTTGAAGATTATGAAGTCCTCAAATCTGGGTATAATTCAACAAATCCAGATTAAAAAACTTTTAAGCACTGAGAGTCATGGATCTCTTGGGGACTTGAACAATTATTTCATTTTTTTGCCAAGGAAACCAAGCCATTAAGAATCATCATGTGCTTTAAGTTCTCTGAACCCAGAGAGCTGACTGACAGTATTGCCTGTTTCTCATTTGCTTGATCATTTACTTCTTTCCAGCTGGCTCCTTAGAAGCTGATTTTGAAGAGCTCTTCCCACACCAAACATACTCATTCACATGAGAAGGATACAGCCAGTTCGCACAGATACCTAAACTTCATGAACAAAAGAATAATTTATCTTTCATTTGATTTCAACCCTTCCCTTCTCATATTTTTTTAAAAAGTCTGTTAGAATTAATAATTTACTAAACAAACTTAACTAATTATTTGAAGAATGGCAGCAGAAAAATGACTTGCAAAAATGAATACATACTAGTATCTTACAAATATTTTTGGCCTAATCCATAACTAACCATTTTTGTTTCGAGATATGAATTGTGAACTATATTGATTCTGATTTGGAAGGCCTCAAAAAATTGTGTCATTTCTAAAATTCAGCTGATACTAATTTATCTATTTTGGTATATGAGTTTTGTGGAAGTTAGATTCTAGTTAGTCAAGTACTGACTGGCCCATATTTTTTTTTAATCCATGAGTATAGTTCTCTCTGAGGTTGAAAATTTATTCTTTTGCTCATTTCCTCTCTGTTTTAGAGGGGGCTTTTGGGTTCAGTGTTTAGTTTAGTTTTGTTTTGTTTTATTTATTTTGAAAGGAGTATCTTCAAAATGGCTTACAGTAAACACTGTGTTTAATACCAGTGGGCCTGGACCATGATTAAATGATTACTTGGAATTGCAAGCTGCTATCTTTTAAGCATCCACATATAAACTTTCTGAAGGAAGGAAGAGGAGAGTTTGGTCACTGTTTTATCCTAGGTAGTATATCATTCATACATATGATCACTGAAAGTATTTGGAATCATACTAACATACTAAAGTTTTTTGGTTGGTTGTTTTTTTTAAGGCAGATACATTTTTGTTGGCTATTTGCTGCTATAACAGTATTTCTTGCAAAATGGGAGATTGTAATTTATTGTCTGAAAACACAGAATGATGTATGATTGCCCAGGTTGAGGCTGAACAGATCTGAATATTCGATCTTCTTCTCACTGAACTCCTTGCATCTAGTCGAGGTAGGTAAATCACCTGTCAGGAACTTGAGTAAATTTGGAAATCTGCAATCAAAAACTAGAGACAGATACCTCTAAGTACAACTCATCCCAGATCCCATGGAGACATGAATTGCAGTTCTGAGATGGTCTTCTGCATGTATTGCATGGGAAATCCCAGGGAGAAGTCAAGGGTGCAGAAGATAATATTGGGTGGTCTTGAAATCCTAAATGAAATATTGTTAATAAGACTGTGAGACAGAAAGTAAAGATAACAGAAAAAGAACAAGTATTATTCAAAACTTCTACTTTTTAGTACTTTGTGCTGCTCTAAGTCACATAGGACTGTGGTATTGGATGAGTGCTTCCTTACTTCTCTTCTGCATGTTTTTTCTTACAGTAATAACTATTGTTCATTCCCCACATTAATATAAATTCTAATGGTTGTACCAAGGAGAAAATCTGCCAAGAACAATACCTTTTGAATCACTTAAGGATAATTAGCCTTTCTTTTTTCTTTTCCATTCTTTTTTTTGAGACTTTTTTCCTACTGTAGGCTTTTAGGGGACTAAAATAATTTTTGGCACAAAAGGACTAAAGGAGTTTTTAGGATAAATTCAATAGTGGGTTAAGACACTTACTTCTTGTGAAATTTTTTACTTAGATCAGTATTGAAAGTGTCCTTCTGTCTTGCAAGATTTCAAACTAAAAATAGATTTTATCAGAACAATAGTAACAAAAATAATTCAAAGGTATGATGCCTGACCCCAAGCATATCACTGTTTGCTTATTAATAACCAAAATATATTTACTTCAGTAGCAGCAAGAAACAGAAATGACACACTGAAATATTAATTACTCACTTAGGAGACAGAAAATGTATTTGACTTTTTTTTTCAAACCATTGTGCACGTTTTCTTGGCACACGTATAGTGACTATATTTTCCATATTATCACTTCATTAATTCTTTTGTCTTGTCCAAGTTGATCCTTTCTTACCTTTTTCCAAGACTCCAGAAGATTTACTAAACAGAATTGGAACATGCTTTTGAAAAAGCTAACATTCTCTTGAGATTTTAGGTTCTTCCCAGCTCCAATTTTTGTCTGGCAATTTTATAAAGAATTTAGAGACTGACTCAGTCCGGGGTTGCTGCTTTGCTTATGCAAGATATTCTGTTCTAGAACACTCCTGAGGATGACAGTACTGGCATGTGAGTGGGTTTCAATCAGGAGGTCCAGTACTAAAGGAGGGATGCTCTCATTAAAAGTATTACATGGTTCCAGAAAGGAGTTTAGTAATTTATATCATAAAAGGAAGGCAGGAAATAAAAATCCTCATTTTTGTTAAACAATTAAATTGTATTCAGTTAAACTGAATTAATACTGAAAGTCACTGTTGATGCCTGAGTGAAAGGCCATTCCAATTCAAAATGCAAAGTCAGGATGAGAAGAAACTCAATCCATAAAGATTTAGTGTCTCTTCTTCCTCTAGTATTTCTCTTGGAATTGAGCTATGAAAGCTTCTTAGCCTGTATCAGATACCAGCCAAACTATTGGTACAATCAAGATAGTGTCAACTTTCTGATGTCCGTAGTGTCTTCTCCTTTTTCTTGTATTAGTTATTACTCTACTTGATTTCCGTGCCTCCCCAGACAGCAGCATGGTACATAAAGATTAAAAAATTAGGCTGAATATGATACTAGCCATTCCTTGAAGCTTTTTCTTCATTCTTTACCTCATCCATGATATGATCTTATCCACAGACAGCCTGGAGAGCTCTCTCTGAGTCCAGCAGAAACATGCAGCTTCTTGGCATTCAGAGGTACTCTAAACGCTTGGGTTTGAAAGTGGACCTTTAGTGAGACTGAAGCAAAGCAAGGCTTTAAAAGGGTTAACCAAAGTATCTTGCTCTAAGAAAGCTAACCCCCCTTCATATCTAGGCTACTCAAGGAAATGTTGTTCTGTTCCGTTCAGCAGACCTGGACCCACAGAGGAGCATTACACAAAGGGCTTAGGGGTAATAAATTAAGGCAAAGTAAGCTAGGGTAGACATTTGAATAGGTAAAGTAGGCCTGAAGCCAAGGCTTTCTCCAAGCTTCAGTGACTGGGACAAAGACAATGGGGAATTCAAAAGTACACCTGAGGAAGAGGAGAAATTCCAAGACCCCCGAGATGAAGTAACAGGATGTACCACCAAATTATTCCTCAAAATGGAGACCACGCCCCAAACTCCACCTTAACTCCACCTGCTATGAATATTGTAATCCAATAATGTAATAGAATGAATATGTATGTAGAGATGTTGTAAT
>VXAY01003767.1:858348-960574 GCA_013399855.1 Oxyruncus cristatus | reverse complement strand
AAAGAGAAGTAACTAAGCTCCCATATCACACTTTTTTTCTGAGTTTGACTTCTGCCTGCTTCAAAAAGAGAGGGTTGTGCTTCATGCAAGTTCTAGCACCGTCTCTGCATACTCTACAAGTGCACTGGATTAGTGGATGGAGAAAAAAAACACTGATTGGTTCAATCATTCTTGATCATGTGTCACTCTTAGTCCTGATGATGACAGTCTTTGTGGTGGAGTTTTGAGGTGTACCATGCCTCTGAAAACTGTGGCCTCTCTTGCTGTGTGTCTGAATGTGAATTTTCTTTGGCTGCCTTTCCCATTCTCATGTATTTTCATGTATAATTCCTTCCTTGGTGGCTTAGCTGATTTTGCATGTGATTTGTCTAGGTTCATGGGTTACCAGAAATCTGTAGGAGTTTTGAACAAGAATACTGTTTTGACTTTGTGTTTACTGTAACTAGTCTATTAATAGCAAGTCTACTGACTTCAAACACTCAAATATAGAAATAGTCACTAAAATTTGACCATGTAAGGTAAAGTTTTCTAGTTTATTAATTTTATTTCTTCAAGAAAGTATGATGTCTTTGTTAAGTACCTTAACTACATCTAACCTTTTCTTTTAAGGGCCTGCATTCTCGCAAGGGAACCATTCAGTACTGTGATTGTATTAATACAAATTGGATGGGAAAATTGGGCTGGGGTAGGAGCAATTGAATTCAGAAAGTTTATGAGAGCTGCTAGTTCGGGGTGAATAATAAAATAAAGACAGCAGTTTTACGATTTTGAAAAGCTCTGTGCTATGTAATAGACTATAATTTAATTCTGAGAGACTTTTTTATTAGATTTTTTCCCAAGTAAAATCACAATTCCTATTGTTCCTTATCATATGTCTCATTACTGCTGCAAGTATTATCCTCTTTATATGATTATAGTGATTCATACTTCACTCTCTTGGTTGTTTTGTACACAATTGCAGGTAAATAATGGTAGCAATTTGATTCTTCTGGATAGACCAATAGTTCTTTGGGGTTTTTTTCTACACAGGGGTGTGCATTTTAGCAAAGGAGTGATGATAAGCCTCACATCGAGATCAGTCAACAGATGCACAACTCTGATAAAATGTCTTAGCATTGGTTTAAGTAAAAAGATGAAGAAGTGCCTGTGCCAAACAGTGGATCATAGTTTTACAATAAATGTGTATGAAGGTCATTGTCATTTACATTCATTATCCTTTATGTATACTTTTTGAAAATATTATCGTTTTATATTTGAACATACAACTGTTGTAAGAATGTACGTAACAAACAAAATAATCACTTTTTGTGGGAAGTTGGCTCTATGAGAGAAGGAACACTTTTCATGCTCTGCTGAGTACTTCCAAATCCAGTCAAAGAGAACTGGGACAGTGAGGTTTCGGTTCACTACACTGATGAATTGAAAGGGCTCTGCTGGTTGGGCAGAAAAGAGCAATCGGTTCCAGTTCCTGAAGGAGCAATGGTTTAAGAAATCTGAAAGCAGGGGAGTGATAACTTACAAAAAAGAAATGTGGTGTTATTGGTGAAACTGTGTGTTGAATTGAGGCTTTGTTCTTACTCTTTCTCAGAGCTGGATGTAGCTATCAAATTCAACAAGGTGGCACTGTCTGAGAAAGTGAAGTTATCTAACCATTGATTGCCTGGTTATTTTTCACTTCAGAATTTTTAATTAATGCTTAGGTGGGGGAAGAGATCCTGCATTTTGGTTCCTGGATTTTACTTGTGGATCATAGCACTAGTTTAAATTCTTCTCAAAAAGTGTAGTTAAACTTTCGCAAAATGGATGAAAGGATATTGGATATTACTTTTTGCCTGCCTTAGGGCATCTCCAGAACTTTGGTTTAGTTATTGCATACCCACACTAATTATTGTGTTGTAGTGCAAGAACATTTTTTATTTATTAGCTTTTTTACCTCTTGAATTTTCAGTTTTAAACTGATAATTAAAACTTTCCTAAAGCTGCTGATTTGTATTTTTACGTTTCCCTCCCCTTTTACCTCCCTCCTTTCCCCTTTGAATTCAGACAGTAATTAACATAGTATATGTCATTCAATTAAATGCAGAGGAAAATAGATGGACAGTATTACACTGGGAAATGTTCTAGACTCAGTTATAAACAGCATTATTAATATATTGAGAAATAACTGAGAACTGAGTTGCAAAATAATGGACAAATCCTACCTGTTTTTTTTTTTGTTTGTTTGGTTTGTGTGGGGTTTTTTTGTTTGTTTTTTGTTTTTTTTTCTTTTGTTAAAATACTAATTTCAATTTGGGGGGCATGTCTACTTTTTTTTTTTTTTTTTAATCTCTCTGTTTGTCTCTAACAAGAAAAGTAAGACTTGTAAGTCAGTATAAGTGAAACTCCATAGATACAGCGGTAACAGCAATATACTGAAAGTTGTGTATACTAGTGTTAAGTCCAAATTATATAGAAACATTTCCTGTTTCATGTTTGCAAAGAATATTTCATGTTTGCAAAGAATACTGTACAAAATGGACAGAACTCTTAGGAGAGTAACTATATGCAGTTATGCAAATACATTCAAGTGATTCATTGGTTTAAATATATCAAGAAACCAAGTCTTAGTTCTGTACAAATCAGTGTCACCTTCTCCTTCATCATGAAATGGTCCCAATGACTGAATCCAGCCCACAGCTTTCTGCTGTCAGATCTATTCATTAGATTCTGAAATAAGCACATTAATTCAGTATCAATAATTTGTGGTGGTGCAGAGCTCTGTTAAAGAGCTAATGCTCCTTCTTCACCTTGGATTGGTAATTTTTCTCCTACTGTCATTAGGCATGTAGAGAACCAACAACATGTAAAAATATACAAACATGGATATTTATCATACTTGTTCTGAAAAATGTAGATGCTATTTGTATATTCAAGATCTGATCTACTTTCCAGGGATAGAACAAGGTGCTTAATTATTATTTCTTACATTTTATGAAGCATAAGACAGAGACACTGTTGTTCTTTAGGATACTGTTTTTCTTCATAACTGCAAACATACAATAAGAGAAAAACACAAATTATATGAAATTTAAGAAATGGAAAACAAAGGAGACAGTAATAAGGGAAGACGATGGTTACAGTGTGAGAAGCAAGAGTTTAAGCATCTCTATATATGTAAATTCAAGATGCTCTTCTTTGGGATGCAAATAACAATGCATGAAAATTGTATTAATCTGTCACTATTTCTATTATTTTAATTTATTGTGTTATATTAATTTACCTTTGTTTCTTATGAAGAGCCTTCCAGGGACATTTTTATCACAATATATTATCATGATTTTTAGGTTACCTAGTTAATATAAATTATTTTGATTCAGAGGGGAAATAAATGTTAATAGTAGTGATAGGCTCTAATAATGGAAATAATACCTGTCAGAAACTTAGGGATCATCCTTTAACATTTGTGTAGTGTAGGTTAAATCAATGTGAAAACCATGTATTGGTAAGAATGGAGTGGCATTTCTCCAAGTGGAAGTAATCTTTAGGAGCTTATCCAAAAATGGTTACAGATGTTTTAAATAGGATTTAATTATTTTTGTAGGTTTTGTTGATGTTTCTCTTAGTTTTTATTAGCATTTACACTTCTTAACTGCTGCTTTTATTCAAACCTAAGATGTCATGATTTCATGATGTCTCTGATTATGATACTGCAACATGTTGCTGTGGAAATGATTAGAAAGTCAGAAATAAAAGGCCTACATCTGAATGATGTTTTGTTTTCCTTACTTCCCCATATTGATAAATTTATTAAACTTTACAGCTACTACAAATATTCAGTATTATTCAGGATATAACTATGGAAGTAGTGCCAGAAGTGCAAGTAATCTCTAGAAATTTTAAGAAAAGGCTGCAATGATCACAAGGTTTTTGGTATATCTTCATGAATCCTGATGTTAAAAACAGTTGGTTTAATATATTCAGCCCAAATGTCTTTTGGTTTGCAGCAGTAATATTACTTTTTTCTGTACTTTTTATGTGACTGTTTCTAAGCTTTCTCTCCCCAAAACGTTAATTAAATTAATGTTCTGATGTACAGTAGGTTAATATAATTTTCATTTTACAGATGAAGAAACTATATCTAAAAAAGTCACTTCTCTTGTCAGGGACAGATGGAGGTATACAGTACTCTTCTGCATTAGCCATTGGGAAAAAATACATCTTTCTTCAATTTGTGCATTTTCAACTATTACCGTAACCAAACAGAAATGCTCAGCAATTAAACTTTTCATTATAAGACTATGTGTTTCCATGAGGTGAAGGAGGGGAGGAGGGAATGAAAACTTAAGTAGGTAGCCAAAGCAGAGGAATAACATCATTCAAGTGGACCAGTCACTAGACATTGAACAAAAGTGTTTACATATAGTAAGTGTATACATATAAAGATCTGTTTCTTTATGAATGTACATATACTTAATGTATTTTTAAGCTAATTCCCAAAAAGCTTTGGAAAATATTTCAGGAGATTGGCAGTCTGATTTTATCTTTAGGCATATATCAGAAAGGATCATACTTTTCAGAAACATGTATTTCTCCAGAGTTTCAAAGGAAAGGGCTGCTCAATAGTCAAAACCAAAAACTAATGGGGAAAAAAAAAACCCATCTGTAGTAGAGGGAGCAGCTGGCATCTTCTGCAGAATTAAAATTCTAAAATTTTATTTAGAGAAAAAATGTTTCATTTCAACCTTTTAAGTAGGCTTTAGAGCCCCTCTCTCTCCTTGAAAATCCTAAACATTCTTAAATCCCAGCTCTTAGGAATTTTGTCTACAGAGCGTCTTTGTCAGATTGAAGACCTGACATCTAGGTTTCCGAGGATTTCTAGGTTGTTCCTGAATAGATTTTGAGATGACTGAAAGTATTTCTCACTTGGTTGAATTTGAAAACTCTGAGATCTGTATCTCCTCATTAGTCTAGTTCTAGACTGCGAGGGCAGAAAAACCTGTTAACTTTGTCTTCAGTACAGTTTTGTGTGTAGGAAGGATGTTTCTAGGCAGTTTGGAACAGTTTCCTAACAGAAAAAAAATAAGGATTTTTATGAAAACTGAAATTTTCCCTTGAAAGTCATGACTCTTGTAGAATACACATTTTCTACCTAACTCATTGAAGAAAGAGGAACTTCTAGACCAGAACCATAAGCCGGTTAGGAGTAGGATGATTAATGATTACTGAATAGATGTAAGCAAAGAAAACTAGGTTTTGTAATTAAATGTAGCAGGGTATTTTTATATAGGAAGTAATTTCTTTACCTAGTGATACAATTAGATACATATTTGTCCAAATTTAATTTTTAGCAAGACACTGGGATAACTGCCATTGCTTGTAATTTTTGTCTGTAGCCTGAGTGAATAGCACCGCAGTATAACATCTGGATAACTTTTCCCTCATGAACACACAAACTGGTAAATTTGTCCACAACTGGTTGAAACATTGTTTTGGTTGCACATAACATTTCCTTGTTATTTTTTTAAATAGGTGATCTTCTGTCCCAGTTCTGTTTTTGTGTTGTCAGGGAAGCCAGTTGCGGGGGACTTCATTTTCTGTTGAGCAACATGTGCACAAGCATGTTACAAGCTTCTGGTCTTCTGCACCTGGTCTTAGACTCTCAACCTATGCAGTAGATGACCCCTAGAATGTCCATCACCCCCACTTGCAGCACTTGGACCTAAGAGCCGCTGTCATTCACGGTCCTGCTTGAGTTGCTGGCACTCAGACCTCATACTGTGCTTGCAGACTCGTCCAGCTCAGAGTTCACTGGTTCTCACATGTGCATACTTAGAGCTGAGAGTGTACCCACACAGAAGATAGACTTTAATAAGGAGGTAGGATGGGCCATGGTGTAGCACAAGGCTCAGTCAGGCAAGCATGCTGAGCAACCTCTTTACATGTGACTAGCCTCTGTCCTTTTCTATTTTCTTGCTTTTATCCTCCCAGATCCATCTTGACCCCTCTTTTTACATGTCTTTGATCTGTTCTCCAAATATCTAATTATAAGTTTTACACAGTACAAAATGTTCTTGCTGCTTTATCCCCAAATTCTCTTCCCTCATAATAAGTCCTATACCCTGATGACCCTATTTAATGTTCATGGCTATGGCTTCCCAGCAAAGGTTTTCTTCTTTACCTGCTTCAATGGGTGTCTTCACCAGGTACAACCATCTCATCATTTTCCTTTCATGGTCTTTGGAGTGGCCAATGATTTGCTCCATTTTCGTTTCTCAGGTTATTGGGGTTCCTACATGTATCACTGCTCTTCCTGTTTGTGGTTGTCACCCATTTGCTATCACTCAAGATCGCTGTTTATCTTCGACTGGAGGCCACATGAACAAATTGCCTCAGGTATCCAAAGTAGAGGTTGCGTAGGACCAAGTGTCATCCAAAACTCTGATTTGCACTACTCCTTTTCAAAGTTGCTTTGTGTGAACTCTTACTCTCTTAAGTCCAGTAGAACTTTGAACTCACATTTCACAAATTAAAATACTTCAGTTTTTACCTTGGGAAAACTAGATTTATTAGACACACTCTGGTCACTTTTACTAGACCAAAGCAGAAGTTGCCCATTTCTTTTTGTAGCATATCCACTGCACTATATATATCTTGCCCTAAAACAGTACTTCAGGAAATTAGTGCAGTTCAGATCTAAGTGCAAAATGACCTCCCCTGAAAGTTGCCTAACACATAGAGGGGTTGGATTTAAAGAGAAGTTCAACTCTTTTGTCTCTCTGCAAGATATAATCTGCAAAATATTTCTGCAAATACGATTGGCTATCTTGTTGTATAATAACTTGTTTTGGGTTTCTTTGATACAGAATACAAATTTATACAAATTGTAACCTTACCCCTAATTTTCTAGATAAATAGGTCTTTTAGTTAGGACAGTTATTTTCTTGTAGGATCAAATGTCTAAAAAATGGGAAATGAAACTAATAGTCAAAGCATCTAAGGATTTTATTTCTTTATGTAAATAAGGGTATAAAGGCATAATCTAAGTTACATCTTTAAATAACTTAATGAGTGACAATTATTACTGTCTTCTGGGAAAGAAATGGATAATCACAGAGAAGCTGAGTTTTTAAAAAACTGCAGCTTTAAAGGTATTCTCCCTGTGTATCCTTTTATAGCTGGAGTTTCGTTTGAAGAATGGTGTACTCCTGGAACAGTTGCTTTTCCTCAGGAATTATTTTATTCATAAAGGAAATTGTGTTTGGCAGATTTGCTCGGTGAAACTTTATTAGAATAAAAACAGTGGTCTATAATACTTTATTGGTTCAGCAGAACTAACTTTCAAGACAAGTAGTTCAAGCTCCTTTTGGAAAAATAAATTGAAATCTACAATGCCTCTTCTACCTTCCCTTCAAAGTCACTTTTATATTTTCTTAATTTAAAAGAACATGCAGAAAAGTAACAGTAGAGAGATTCTTACTGTTAGATGAACAACTGTTATTGACAGGGATATAAGGGGACATGTGCTTCAGACTAGGTCAGTTATTGAGAGCTTTGTCTTAGTTTCAATATTGATGTTTTCTAGAGTTGGAGCTATTATCATGCCTGGTTTTTTTTGTGGTGGGTTTCTTCCTTGGAAGTTATGAATGTGTTTTCCACTTTGTTTTGCATTTTCCGTAGCCTGTTTCTCTTGATGTTCTTATTGCTGTGTTTCTTTTGTTTTACATCATTTTCTTGTATTGCACTTTTCTTCAGGAGCATTTTGTTTGCTGGGGTAAAATGTAACCTGATGTACTAGGTTCACCCTCGCAGACCTCTCATTCCTTGCCTGTTTCCAAATAATGCAGGCATTCTAAATATATGGGAATGAAACATCTGTGTCTTAAGATACTCAGATTTTGTCTGTGTTCTCTGAATTTACGAACAGGAATAATTGCAATGTCACATGAAATGGTAGGGTAGGAAAAAGCCCACACAACAAACAAACACAGAAAACCAACTGATAATCATTTGGTTACTGTAAACTTCAATTTTGTGAGACTTATTCAACATCTAATGCCATTCACTGATGTTTTAAAGATATGGTGTTTATCTTGGCCATATAATGTGTTATTGAGGGAAAGAAGTGCTGATATGCTTTAATGATATCATTGAGGGGAAGGAGAGGTGACAGAATTCTTAAGAAAGGATTTTGCAGTCGAGTTACTAATAGTCTCAGATATGAAAAACAGTTCTATTCTTTGCATGAAAATTTGTCTTGTACAATTGTGTGTGATTTTCCGCTCTACTCCACAAATAGAATATGGTAAGAGCAATGTAATACAGTAGAGTATGTCGCCGTGGACTCTCTGGAGTAGCATAAGGTTCTCTTAAAAGAGTTCTGATGTTTTATACTAAAGATATGAATGCTATTTGAATTTAAAGCTACATTTGCATAGCCTTGTGTAGCCTTACATAGCTGACCCCAATCAGCAGCTACAGCCATTCACTCTCCCCACTCAGCAGGTTGGGGGAGAGGATAAGAAAAATGAAAGTGAGACAATTCATTGCTTGGGATAAAGACAAATTAGCAGATGAAGGAAAGAGAAAGGAAACCAAACAAGCAATTCAAAAGAAATCACTTACCTCCTCCCACAAGCAGACTGATATCCAGCCATTCATCAAGCATCAGCCGCATTGGGAGGCAATCCCTCAGCCCCCTTTTTCTTCCTCTATACCAGTTCTTATTGTTGAACATTATGTTACATGGTGTGGCTAGTTTGGATCAGCTGTGTTCCCTTCCCAGGTTCTTGCCATCCCATGCTAGGGACAGGGAAGAAGAGAAAATCTTGTCTCTGTGCAAACACTGTTCAACAATAGCCAAAACATTGCTGTGTTATTAATGTGTTTCACTGCAAGTCCAGAACACAGCACCATGCAGGCTGCAACAAAGAAAATTAACTTCATCCCAGACACTCAAAGTACACCTTGTTAGCATCAGTAATAAATGGAAAACCATGCACTAATTTTAGAAACATATCTGACATGAAGTTACAGGAGTAGGTAGTGAGTAATACATTTGGATGGCGTCTTAGGTGTGAACAGAGATGTACATTACATAGAAGCGATGGTGGTGAGAGCTATATGAAAAAGTTGCAACCCTGCTTTATTTCTTAGGATATCTTTGCTCATTCTGCACTGTTTTCCATTATTTCTGTTTGATGTGTTTGCTATCGTTTGTTCATGGCAGCTTACAATGAATGGTTTCATTTGTTTCTCAGTAGAGTCAGGCATTAGATCTTGCTGATCTTCAGCAATGCAATGTGTTAGTCAGCAGAGTCATGCTTTTAAGTCTGGATTGAATAAGGCCAAAAGTAACTGGCTCTGTATGTTCTTTTTTTCCTAATTCATGCTTAATCTCTTTGAAAATGTATAATTTATTGTATTAGAACTGTTCATTCTTTAGCTTACAAAGGCAGATAAAAATGCAAAGATAAAGGAAAAAAGAAAGTACATGGCAAATATAATTGCATTGTGCAACAGAGAGGGAAGAAATTAATTTTATTGTAAAGATTTGAGCTCTGTATTTTATTTTATTCCGATCTGCATTGTCATAATAATTTTTCTTCTTGCCAAACACATTGCTGGAGCAATATTTAGTCCATAATTATTTTTTACAGAAGCATAATTCAGATTTGAAAAAGACCATTTTATTCTTAATATAACGAGTTTTTCGTTCGTCATTACAAATTCATGTTTTTATAAATCACCTCCCCAAAACTTCAAGAATACGAAGAATGGTATCTAACACCTAAATTCCAAAATTTACCACAATACAAAAGAGAGGTGCCAATAAATATTAATGTCTGAGAACATTTAATAACTGAGGACATACGTTGTGCATTTTCCATATGACTAGAAAATTGGAGGAAGATTAAGGTAAACTAAATCCTGAGGAACTGGCAAGGCATACTGCAGGTCTGTGTGGATCTTCCAGTATGTTTGCAAAAATGAGCTTCATTGAAGTATTTGCTTGGTGGTATCTTCAGTTACAGATACTTTGTTAATCCTTAAAAGGTAGCCTGAAAAATTCCAGTCCTCCTTTTGGATTTTTCTTTTACATTCCTGTTGGATATTTTCTCTAAATGCAGCCTTTTTTTTTTTTTTCTCTACCAAAAGTCTTATGTAAATACTCATTTTTAAGAAGATATTCAAATGTCCATCTGTTCTCTAAAACTCATTCTATAAAAAGCTGACAGTCGACATGTTTTTAAACAAACTTCAGATTCAACTCAAAATTTATATTTAAAGCTGATTTAATGGAAAGGTTAGAAAAGTCTACTTAAGACTTCATATTATCTGTACTGTTGTGTAAAAAGTTTTTCTTCAGGTGATAGCCTATATTGATCTCTGCGTTAATAAGACAAATCTAATATTTCCTAATACTTTTTGTCATCTAGGTGAGATGCAGCTCAATGAAAAATAACTTTACTTGTCCCAGTGGTTTTACTAGTGGACGAAAGACCAGGGAGTTACTAGCTTGTAGTATAAAACCTAAGTAAAAATATATTGACTTTTTTTTGAGACTTGTACACTGTGTTGCACTTTATGCATTCTTATCATGTAATAACAGATACTATAAAGTTCACTGTTAGAAAAACTGGAAAATAGAATTGTTTGAGTAGCACAATAAAGAAAGTGTGTTTTTTTAAGTACTCAGTCTTGTCCAAAACTACTGTCTATTCTTAAAAATGTCTTGAACATATGGACTAAATAGTTGATAGCAATGAAAGAATGTTTGTGTATGAGTGTGTAGGAGTTTAGGAGAAGGGAGGAGAAGTAGGTGTTAAACATGACAGCAAGGTGGGAACAAGTGACAATGGGAGAATGAGAAATCTTATGCAGGAACGTATCTTGTGCAACTAATCCCTGACACTTATGTAACTTTGTGTATAGCTATATCTACAAGCTGTATCTGAATTGATACCTGTGTGCTCTTACTCTGCTGTAAATGTGAGGCAGCTTATTCCTATTTATTTTAAGGCAATCTGTATACATAATCATATTCTTTCGAAGAAAATAATCTTCAGTACTCTTTTATGGGTTAACTCTAGGATGCTGATAACCATTGGAATAAGCTGCTTTTCATACAAGACAATTAAGTCTCTTCTTTTGTGCTTTGGAAGTCCTTGAATATTTATAATGAAAATTTATTGTTATAAACCATGTCTTTACTAGACAGAAGATACTGAAAAGGTGACAGATTTTGTATTTTTAAGGAAAAACTGATATTTATCATGTACCTGATACTTCATCTTTTCAGGTTACATTTCAATCAAGTGTTCACACAATAATTGAAATGAATATTTATATATAAATATTGAAAATAAATGAATTTATTTATAATGTATATAAAATGTGAAATATAAGAAAGACTTTATTTACTGTATTTAGGTTTGGGGAAAAATTTTCTAACCTCTAACAGCTAATTAATTTAGTTGCTGACTGATTAAAAGAGCAGTGGATTGTATTAAGAAGTTAATAGCGCTCAGTAAAATGACCTGTTCCCTATTGGCATGCCTCTAACTTTATTACCTCTTGTGATAATTAAATAAAAAACAGACATGTGTAAGCTCCCAGGAAACACAACAAATGCTAAAATATGATCTACTGTGTGTCATGTGTCAGGCTGAATTTTGTTGCATATTTTATGACTTTGTTTTCCCTCTGATTGTCCACAACAGGTTTTCTTCATTATATGAGGGTTATAGCATGTGGTATGGGTTTGCATATGGAATAACTAAAGATGAAAGGTTAGAAAGACTGCGTCAGAAGCTCATTGTCATAAAACAAAGTTGACAAGAGATTAAGTTCATTTTTATTGATAACTTAGGATTTTAAAAAATAAATTTTGTGGGGTTTTGACAGTTTACATTGTTTGGTTTGGTGGTTTGCTCCCCATTGTATTAACAAAATGTTTAACTAAAATGATCAGGCTCAAACTTCTGTATAGATAAAAAAGGATATTTTCAGTGTTTCATGGGAGATGCAGGTTGTCTTATTCTAAAAACATGTCTCGTCTTTAAAACTCTTGTTTCTTCGAGAGTTTCTTCGTCTTTAAAATGTGACAGTTTTCAGTTGTACTGGTACATTCCTTATGTTGAGAACCACGTAAAGGATTAGCTCATCTAGGGGCTTCGCCGTCTGGCTTGTAAACAGTGATCTCATAAAGTGAGCTCATACACCTGAAAGAGATAGGAGAACCTGTCACCAAGAGCACCACAGCATGCTGTCTAGGTTCTTATGACCTTTTTTATTCAGGGTACATGCACCCTTCTGTAATTGCTGAAATGATCTGAAAACCATGCAAGAAAAATGTTTTAGACTATATTAATATTTTTCTGTTGTTTCTAGGTTTCAGAAGGGGCATGAGTTAAAAAAAAAATGCAACAATGTTTGCAGTAGAAAATGTTGAAAAGTTCATTCTTCTTTGTATCTCAAAGTTCATTCCAGACTTGTATCATAGACATCAGGCATGTTCTAATGAACCTCTTCTTTGAGCACTTTATGTACCTACAATTTATGTATCCTTTATGTGAGAGAAATGGAAGTTTTGACCTTGGCCTTTGTCCCGCTGCTTTATCCCTTGGTGTCCTGGACCTAAGCATTTGTGATCTTGTAGATGAGAAAAAAAGACCTTGTGTCCTGTAAACAGACAGTGTGGGGATCTGATATATTTTCAGTTTCCTGTATTTCTGAGTATGCTCTTTGCTGTCTTGTGAAAGTGTTGTATGTTCCTGAGGGTTGGTGGCTTCATGCTCAGGTGTGTTGCATTTCTGGAGCTAGGAGGCAGGAAAGTATATATTGTATGCTGTCAGTCTGTAACCTGCTGGTATGAAAGTCACTGTCTCAGCCAGCTATAGATATAACAGAACACATTCTTTACATAAAGTATAAACTCTTAGGATTTTACATCCTAAATTCAGGAGCATTCCTACATTATAATCTGTGTCAAGCATTTTATAAACATAATTTTTTAAAGAAAGGAGATGACATTATAGATAAAAATTCTCAATATATTTTTCTTTGCCAAATACAAGCATATGAACTTTATCCCAAGCTGATACCAGCAAGGTGTTAGTCATCCAGGCAAAATATTTAACCCTACTGGAGGCTGTTATCGGTCAATTTGTTTGGGCTTGTTTAGCAAAGTGCAAAGAGGTTCTGCAACCACATAACTTGAATGTGTGAAGCATTAATTTCTTGCCTGATATACAACATATAGGTAGGACCTAGTGAGCTCTTAGGTTAAGCATGGATGTGCTTACAACTCTTTTGTCTTTGCTGACCAGGTAGGCAGCATTTAGGAGAGGAATGATTGGTACCTGCAGCTCTCTGGAAAGGGTCTTCATGGCTCCTGTGTATCTGTCCTCCACCACCAGTGCTGATGTGGATTACACTGGTGACACAGCACTTCGAACCCAGACCAATCTTTTTTCTTTTAAGGTTTTATACCTTTCTATGTTGGCATTTACTTCCTTAAACCCTTGAGCTGCTAATGATCAGTAATCCCACTTCTGTTTGTAACTGAAGCCGAAGTTAGGCAGCCGTGTCATATCACAGCTGGGCCTTGCATTTTTGGTACACGAACAGGGGTTTGGGGTTGGCTATGGTGTGGGTGTACTGTAGCTGGGTTTGGAGAAAGAAAAGGTGACAAGTTATAGATTGTGATAAGCTATCCTTTATATTGGTCTGTATTAATTATATATCATGCAGATGTGATTTGTCAGATGTTGGTGCTCACTTTACACCTTCCTCTGAATGTGAAATAGAATAAGGATGGTTATTTTAGGATTCTGAAGTTGGTTTTTAGTCTAGGTGATGATTTTTGGCTTTTTGCTCAGAAAACATTCATATATATTCAATAAATTGCTCTGCCACTGTCACCAGTTGCAGTAAGAGTGCCACAAAGCAGTACAAGAAAATTAAAGTTAATGGATTCCCACCAACCAATGACAGCGAAGGACCATTAAAAGTCATCCACTTCTGTAGGCTACCCTGAACACACATTTTGCCCATCTAAAATTGTGAGCAGGCCTGAAGAATAGGACTTGGTAGATGAAAAGCCGGATGTGACCTGGCACTGTATGCTTGCAGCCCTGAAACCCAATCCCATCCTGAGCTGCACTGAAAGAAGTGTGGACAGCAGGTCAATGTAGGTGATTATGCCCCTGTACTCTGCTCTTGTGAAGACCCAGTCTGGAGTACTGTGTCTTAGGTCTGGGACTCCAAACGTAGGAAGGACATTGACCTGCTGGAGCAAGTCCAGAGGAGAGCCAGAAAGATGATCAGGGAGCTGGAGCATCTCTCCTATAAAAACAGTCTACAAATGTTGGGGTTTTTTAGCTTAGAGAAGAGAAGGCTTTGAGAAGACCTTATAGCAGTCTTCCAGTACCTAAAAGGAGCCTACAAGAGGGCTGGAGAGGGACTTTTTACAAGGGCATGTAGTGACAGGACAAGGGGAAATGGCTTCAAACTGACAGAGAGTAGATTTACACTGGATAGTAGGAAGACATTCTTTACTGTGAGACAGGTGAGGTACTAGAACAGGTTGCCCAAGGAAGTTGTGTATGCCCTATCCCTGGAAATGTTCAAGGCCAGGTTGGATGGGGCTTTGAGCATCTTGGTCTAGTGAAAGGTGTCCCTGACCATGATGAGGGGGGTTGGAACTAGATGATCTTTAAGGTCACTTCCAAACCAAAACATTCTGTGATGCTATGATTCTGTCATCTAAGTTCATTAACTTTTGTAAACAGGCCTGAAATGGGCTTTTAGCTAGGTTTTGAAACTTTGGTCAGAAAAGGGAAGCTTAACTCTAGTTAGTAGTTAGCCAGATGTGGCTTTTCCAGAACGCATTTTTTTTTCTTCCTGTCTGCTGGATATTTTGAAGATGTTAAAAAACCAGTAACCTAAGTCAGGGAGCACAGGTGGAGTATTTTCTGGTAAGAGAAAGAGGGATTTATGCAGCATAATGTGTTTACTTTAGGTCATGTGTCTCTGTGTGTATTAGCTCTTCACAAGGCCTTGCAAAGAAAGAGTTAATCTGTGGTTCCTAGGACTCATCTGGCCAAAGTGTGTCAAAACAAAATAATTATTGTTGAGAAAATGGTTTAATGTTTTGGGTGACGTTCATCTATTTTTGGTTTATACAATCTGACGCTAAATATTTGTGAAGAATTTGAAAGTCTGTGAAGAATTGCAGTGTATCTCCAGCAATAAATATGAAATAGTAGTAGTTCCTAGTAAAACTGAAAATATGTATTTTTAAATGTCTAAGAAAAATATAGCAGATTTTTAGAGGCAATGAAAACATAGCATACTGTCCTTTGGGGATACAGTTAACTTCAACAGAAAAGGTAAAACTATCATGTTTCTATACTTCTAGTGCCTTTTCATTGTTTTAAATTTATATTTCTCAATGATTATTTATGTTGTAAGTTTTTCTGGTTTATTAGTCATGAATAAAGTTTCAATAGCAGCCTGATCTTTTCTACTTTTAAAGTTATTATACTATAGCACTATTTAATTTACATAACCAATAGTAATGAAGTGGTGTTGGAGCAAACTAGTCTTGAGTTCAATTAGAAAGTGTAATTTTAGTAAGTCAGTATCCCAAAGTGAAAAGATAAAAGTAGTCTCATGTGAATGGACAGGATATTTTGCTACCCAGAAGAAATGTATCTACTCATTAAGAGCTACTTAAATAATCTTCAAGAAATGTGTTAGAATAATGTTTTACCTCAGGTATTGCTACAGAAGCACAAATAACAATATGTGTTATTCACCTTTGGTTTAAAACAAGTCTCTGTTCCTTTGTAGAAGGGCTTTGTAGAATATAGTATCAATTTCTGGAAGTTCTACAGTTTATGGTCTCTGGAAGGTCAAATGAAATGAGATCTTTTTCAAACTCTAAACATTCAAAAAAGTAAGTCTCAAGGACAATGCGTAAGATGTTGAACAGACTTTCTGCTTTTCTATGGTTATGTTTATTCAGTAAGATAATATTTTTTTACTTCAAAGGAATCAGTTCCTTTCAAACCTGACTTTTTCTTTTTTTCTTTTTTTTTCTGTTAGAATTTCAGTACCTATAAATAGAAGCTCTTGACATTTTACATCATTCTCTACCCTTGCTCTTTATATAGAACTCTCATTGATTTCAATTGTGTATATTGAAGTAGACTAGGGTAGATAGCTTTTCATTTATAAAAGGTGGTGACAGTATTAACTACTGTGCTCATAGAAAGTCTGGTAAATCTTTCATTATGAAATGCTTTAAATAACACCTCAGGATTAAATTTTATAATTTCTAGGCCATCACAAATTGAGATGCCGTGAATTTATGAAGGCAAGTACAATGAGTTCTGAACATATTTTTTAAAAATTTGATGTTCCCAAGTTGTGCAAAATTCTGGAAAAAATACTGGATGTACCACACAGACTCTACAAGCAGTAAAGAGAATACGCGAGTCAAAATAACTTATACACAGACCATGGAATTGGCATTTCCATTATGTTTGAGTTTCCAAGTTGTACAAAAGGCAAAGTGACTTCCCCAGTATGGAAAAAATTACCCAGCTGTGAAACAAAGCATAACATCCTTTTTACTATTGTGCTGTTGGTTTTCCTGTTTTATATTTGCAAGTGACAGCAGATAGCTAACATCTCTGGAAGCATTGTCTTGAAAGGAATGCATGTGGTTCTAAATGAAACAACATTCTTCTCTAGTAAAAAAGGAGCTGTTGTGAATATGTTTGGGCGATAATGCACAGTATTCCTTCTAAATAAGCTTTGAGTAGCTACAAAATGCTGAAGACCTCTTCCGCCTTAGAAACCTGATCTTTAGGAACAGCTCAGTTTTTAGAAACTCTGTTCTTCAGCTACAAACTGAATTGTGTTTTCCCTAAGAGAGTAATCCAGAATTTTAAAGGAAGCAGGTCTAAAATGCTGTGAACCAGATATCCTACTTCTGTGTTTGAATAGCTTTATTATTTTTAGCATGGCTTTAAGAGCTTAGCATCTTCTGAAATTCCTTTCTTCAGATATTTCTGTTGAACAAACAGATTGATTCCTTGTCACAGGAAACCCAAAGTAATGGTATTTTGTGTCAAAATACTGATTGGGATTAGTAGTACAAGGAGGAAATCTAACAGGTATATTGTTGAGTAGAGAGATTTCTTTATTATTTGTGCATGCTGTTCAGTATTTCTTTGTTTGATATATTCTTGAAAAGCAATTATGCAATTAAAAGTGTGGTATTAAAAGGTCTTGTGAAAGGAACGCTTTAGGTAGGTGGATTTTTCCACTCACTCATGTGAAAGTAACTTATGAAAAAAAAAAGCAAAGGATATTAATAAAACTCCTTATTAAAATAATTTAACTTTATGCTCTAAGTGATTTAAAAATTCATGGCAGATAATTAGTCTCTAATACCTTGTGTTTACAGCTTAAGAGATCAGGAACTTTGGTTACTCCATTAGTTAATCTGTATTATGGTTAAACAGATATGGAGTTAGAATAAAATTTGGGGGTTTTGTTGGTGGAAATGAAAGGATATATTATATCTCTTCCATACGGGGAGACAAGATGTCAAGATATCATTTCATTTAGAGAAGTAGGAAATATTGATCTCTAGTAGATAATGCTTGAATTCATAAACTTTCATGGTTCATTATTTTTTCCAAGCTTTTGCTTCAGGTTTAATCTAGATTTGCTCCATTTTATCAAGAGAGTATAGACTGACACCTGACCACCTACTATGATACGTAAATATATGTTTTTAGGAAACAGTTGAGCCTGTCTTGAGCATGGGGTTGTATGAAACAGTGGCCAAACAAAGCAAAACAACCCAGCATTTTAATGTCCATCAGTGAAATATGTACTACAAAGCGATTTTCTCCCCTGCTGAAGGAAAGTAATTTAGCCAAATATGTAGTTTGTATATTTACACTTCTTTCAATTTATTATAATTTCTGGAATTCTTGCTTTTTGCCTTGGAATAGAAACATAAATTGTTTAGTTTAATCAAAAACTTATGAAGAAATTCAGAAGAGATTGCATTGGAATTAAATCTGTGTTCTTAAAGGGCAGATATAAATATTAATTCAATTTTTATTTTTAAATTAGCCTGGCCTGTAGTAAGAATTTTTTTAGAAGAGAAATAAACCTTTTAAAACCCTACAAAATACAAGTATGCAAACAAGTGATTATGGAATTACAAACTGGAAAGCTGCTGTTATGTTGGCTCTGACTTGAGTGAAGCAACATCATTTACCCAGCTTTTAGAAAAATCAAAAACTGTGGACAAATCCTGAAGTGCTTCCTTAGATTTTTTTCTCAAGCAAAGCTTTCTTTTCATTTCAGTGATGAGTGGAGTACTTAGAAAAGGAAATACACACCACTTCAGTTAAGTCAAATTAGCTGGAAAGAGGACACTGAAAAGTAAATAAAGTGTGGGAATCAATAAACTAAGGCAATTAGCACCTGTAAGGAAGTAGCATTACACTGTCTTACGTAGACACACTTTTGTGTCAATTTTAGCCTACCTTATTAGCACTTACTCGATTGCCTGACATTTCTCATTATAAAAATTGATTTAAAATATTTATAGCTTATGATTTTTATTTTTTTAATATATTTTTGCTATATTGATCAGTCTAGAATTCAGCCGTTATTTAGATTTATTTTTTTCAACAGTTTCAGTTCTGCCTTTTGGAAAGCAATGTTGAAGAAAAAACTTGTTTAGCTACATTAAAGTAAACTGCCATAGATTACTGCATTTAAGGAGATGCATCCGAGGAAAATAATTTGAGAAACTGTTTTCACTTCATATTTTTAGGTATAGATTTGCTACTGGAAGTATTTCTGTCAGAAGTACAGAGGGGTCATAGGTAGACAACCTGAAATTTGAGGAAGATCTTGGAACAAGGAGCTGAACTGACTGATGGATGGAGGATGAAGAAGAATGTGAGCAAGAAGGGTTCTCAGAAGGAAAAGGATAACAAAGAGAAAGAAATGGGAGAAAAAAAGGAAAAGACTGGGATGCTTTCCCAGCCGAGAGATTAGCGCTGGTGGGTAGGGAGCCTTAGTTTGTGTTTTGAAGGCTTTAGGAATAGTTTTGGTAGACCAGAAGAATGGTACTGAGACAAAAAACAGAGAGGATAAAAGTTCATAGTAGAACACAAAGCAATGTAAAACTTTGCTATAATATGTGTACACAGGGATAAAAGGGATAATATGTGTACACAGGGATTGCACATGCAGGGTGGTTTGGGGCTTTTTTTTCCTTTTTTTGAGGGGAGGGTATGCCTAAAAGAAATATAGGAATTTAAAGCAAATTGGAAGAAGAAAATTGTTTTGCACTGCATGTTGTCATACAGATGCCCACTTTGTCCATCAGCCAGATTTAAAATTGTGGATCCAAGTCATGGGGTACTGCAATTTGAAAAATAATTTGATTGTTGAGAGTAGTTAATTTCCATTTACTTACAGTAGAATCACATGTAAAAGTCATTTTTCCACCAGAATTTAGAATGCAACTGTGGATTTGAGGAGAAGTAAGTTGTCTTCTGTATTTTCAAGGCAATGTTTCTCTGAGATTTTGTATCTGAAAAGACCGTGTGGTATTTATTTGGATGATCTGTCTCTATTATTTCCTTTTTATGTTGGAAGATTTATATTAGCATGATCTCTCTAGCCTTTTTTACTGAGATGACTATTGCTATGAAAACAGGTATTAAAATAAGAAAAAAGCTAAAAATGTATGGAAGACTTGATATTGCGATACTCTTCATTGACATACATCAATTTGTTAGATAATTTTGTTTTAGTAAGTGTCCTGTGGATATGGCATTTTATGAGATAAGAAAGAAATTCTAGAACAGTTTAGAAATACTTGATAGGCTTCAGGAAAATCACTGGAAAAAAGGTATAATATGATTTTAATATTTTTAGAAGATTAGCAAGATTTTCTATGTGTGGTTATTTTCTAAATTTTAAATAGTTGCAACATTATACATGAATTCTAATCTCCATAAAACTGTCAATCTTAACTGGCAGTTTTGAAAAAATAAGCATAATACTTATTCCTTCCACCATTCAGTCTGCAAGGTGAGTGGCTCTTGGCATAATTTGAGCTCAGTATTCTTTCATTGCTCTGTGAATATTCTTTCAAATATTGTATATTAAATATAACTGTTTTATTTAGAGTGTTTGAGCTCTCTTGCATGAAAGCAATTCTATTTTTATAATAACTCTTGTTATAATCATCTTTGAAAACAGAATCACATTTGAACGTTACCTGAAAGCCCAGAACTCTCTCTGAATAATAGTTGAAAAATATGTGTAATACTGATATTCTTCTGAACATATATTTTTCTTCTTCATTGTAATATGCTACACTTTGATTATGAAGGGCTGAGGCTATGAGACAAATACTGGTTTTTTGGCCCTGCTTTTATCTTTTTGAAACTAAGGTAGTCTTGCTATCAGGCTTTAGGTTAATTTGGTGTACTGTTTTCACTAGCTGTTCTGTCAGGATTAATAAAGTACGAGTGAAATAAAATGTGTTTCAAAATTAAATTGGAATTGCCAAAAATGCAACAAGGGAACTGCTGATATGGAAGAAATGCTCAGTTAATTCATTGTATTGTATAAATAAGTTATACTTTTTGAGGGAAATTTAGCAATGTTTGCTTCTGTAGTTGCCTGATACTGCAAATTATTAACATATTTTTAGAAGCAGCATTCTCTCCCTTCACCACTATAAATATTTATGAATTATTTTCTGATTTGTTTTAGAACTGATTTTTATGAAATATATTTGGGAAAATTTAAGTGTATTGCATCCAATTACAAGTAAGGTTGGGTTACCAGACCACAACAAGCGGATATATGCAGGTATATATATATATATATATATGTAGTATAGGTATATAGGTAAAACTTACTTATACTTGTGTGTCAGTTCAGGATATTAGAGTGATCAGTTCTCTGAAGTCAGGTTTCTTTATAACTGGGTGGGATTTTTTTGTTGCTGTTTGCAATCTAAAGATATTTCTGTTTAGGCTGTCAATCATGGGTAGCTGCACTAGGTTGCTACACAGTTCTATAAATGCTTTAGTTATACCTTACATAACCTTTCTTTGCACTTCTCAGTAACTCATCTTTTATAATTCACATTGATACCATTAGACATTATGTTTCTGAGGTTTCTCCTATCTTGTGTTACTACTTTTGTAAAAAGATAAAGTTTGTGGGTTTTTTCTTCAGAAATCTTTGAGATGTGGCTTCCTGATTACATTTATTAGCACAGTGCCATTATGATATTTCCTGATTATTCTACGGTAAATCGAGGGTCATTCAGTCTAAAAATACAATAGGGTCATTAAGACGTATCTGACAGATAGATAGTCAGTACATTCATAAGTTCTGGTTACTAATATCTTTTTTTATCACATTATCTCTAGTCCTTTATCTAAATTGCTTTATTATGGAGTGATATAGTTCTTATGCTGGTGGGTACAGCTATTACACAAGAAGTAACTGATATGTTATTTAGATTTCCATAGTGCTTTTGATACTGTCTCATAATTGTGGAAAAGTTACAGAATTCTACAATCAGAGAATGCCAAGTCCACCTCTAAACCATGTCCCTAAACACCACATCTAGATGTCTTTTGAATACCTCCAGGAATGATTATTCAACCACTTCCCTGGGCAGCCAACTCCAATGCTTTGAAACCATTTTGGTGAAGAAATTTTTCATAATATCCAATGTAAACCTTGCCTGATGTAACGTGGGACCATTTCCTATTGTGCTTATTATTTGGGAAAAGACCTACCCCTGACTTGCTTCCAGGAAGCTGTAGAGAGCGATAAGGTCTCCCCTGAATCTCCTTTTCTCTGGACTAAATAACCCCAACTGCCTCCGCTGTTTCCCATAGTACTTGCGTTCTAGGCCCTTTCCCAGTTCTGTTGCCCCTCTCTGGATATACTCCAGCACTTCAATGTCTTTCTTGTAGTGAGGGGCCCAAAACTGAACACAGTATTCAAAGTGAAAATGAATGCAAAATAGTTCAGGGAACTACATCATTAAAACAGTGTCCAGGGAACATTTGATCACAGTTAAATAGAAGGGTGTAACAAATGAAATGTCCTTGGGATTGTTGTGTATCCACACTTCCAATAAAGTTCCCTGGTGACCTAAATGAAGAAGTATAAAACATGGACATCAGACTTGCAATGCAGTTTGAGCTACGGCAAATTCTTTGAAATATATGATTGGAATTTGATAAAATTCTGGTAAATTGAAGAGGTATTTTAAACAAATATGAAGAACCATAATAGGGTCATGCATACAAAAAAATATCAAGTATGCAAACTTACTGTGAAAGAAAATGCAATTTGATAGCCTTTAACAAAGGTTTGTAAGGTAGTCTTATTAAAATAGGGTGAAAGGTCCAAATAAAATACTGTTAGTGTACATTCTAGAATGAACCTGAATGGGAACTTATTCACTAACCTGGGTTGCTAAACCACAGTGATGACTGAAAAACTTAACAGCAATAAATTTTGCTAAACTCAGATAGTATCTTACCAATTTTGAGAGTAAACCACAGATTTAAGAAATAGTTTTTCACATATTTTATACTATAAAGATACAATAAAATTTTGAAACCGCAGTAATACAGAGCTGTATTACAATCTGGAGCAGGAGAGCACAGAAAACCTTTAGGTCATTTGGAAAGTATGTATTGAGGAACGGTGTGTCTTTACTAAATTTAACAGAACCTTATTTAAATAGATACGTGTGAAAGCTAAATTCTAGTTACCTAGAATAAGAATAGTTTCTGAACTTGTGAAGTTGCCTGTGTGCAGGGAGAGAGCAGAGGTCTTCTAACAAATATCTTTTCTGAAGAGGGTGGTGAAAATTCATGTAATTAAATATTTAGTTCTTTGCTCCTAAGTCTAGGAACAGGGATGCTCAGCAAAAATGTATGGCAATATACAGGAACTGGAAAACCATTTAAAAACTAACAGAATTGTCAGAAAATGGATCTGTTGTCCTCTCTCTACATTTCAGTGATGTAATTGGTACCTCAGAAGACATTACAACCTGTGAGCTGAAAAAGGGTGACTCTGAAGAATTAGATGAATATTGAGTTGCTCTAGCGAGCTTGGAAATGACCCAGAAAACTTTTGGTCTGGCCTACTATTCTGGCTTCAAGAGTGTTTTATTCGTGTAGTTTTGATGCATGTAAAACCAATGACAGATCAAATTTTCTGTGTCATAGAAAACTGTGTACGTGAATTACTTTTCAGTAAAGAGTCCAACTTTGGACTATATTTTTATAATTTCTAAACAATATAATTCTTCCTTTTTAGCATAAAAATTACTGAATTGAGACAAAAAAAAAGAATTTAAGACAGAGGGACTAGATATAGTGCATACTGCCAGCACATCTGGAAGACAGTTATTCTCTAATTACCCAAGAGGCAGAAAACTGGCAGCTTTGCTGCTATTATAAATCCCATCACTTCTAAAGGAGTTAATGGATGCCCAGCTAATCAGTCTTTGTTATCTTGTAACATTCAGAGACAAAATAAAGGCCATAAAAATAAAAAGCAAAGAAAACCCAGTGGTCTGGTAGATTAAAATGTGTGATTTGGTGTTTCCAATGTACTCCCAACAGATCTGTCTTACAGTGTTTAATTTGTTTTTAAAATGTGCAACTGTTTAGTTGTTCGGATGGAAATTGGTTCTGTAGGTGGAATTGCTGTTGTGGTTACTAACTAACATTTCATCTAACTTTCATCTTATCTTTTGAGCTGTGTGCCTGACCTATACTTAAAATGCTTATCAGTTTTACTACCAGCTGCAGAACAGGTTTGTCTGTAACAACCTTGTTTTCTTTATTCTGAATTTGACTGTAGAAGAAAAGAGCATCGTGTGTGAAAACCCAGAGTATTTATCTCCCTTTTCTTTGAAGACAAGAGCCACAAATTACTTAACTGTCAGTAGAACTGAATGAAAAAAAATCGAATTCTATTAGTGTACAGTGCTCTCACTGGAACAGATAAGCTGAAAAATAAATTTGCTAAATGACATAAATAACAGCCCAATTTGGAAAGGGTCCTGAATATCATCGGGGACATTTTAACTGCCAAAATGGTGCCAAAATTCAGTAACAGGTTAAAGAGAGAACTTCATATCTCACAAGAAAATTCTACTTATATCAGTTTCTCAGTCATAAAGGGCTTAGGAAATAAAAAATGTATGGTATTTACAGCACATTCTTCACTTACTGAAGCCTGGAGTGAAAAATAATGTTATATTGACCTGGAGATGATCAGGGGGATTCCCTTCTGAAGTTAATAAAACTGGATTATGACTCAATTAGTCTGACACACATTATATTATCCCATACTTCATTAAAAAGCCACGAGTCCTTTTCCTCAGTGTCTAGTGAATAGCTTTCTTCAGGGGTCCCTATATCTAGAGCAGTAGTGGGTCTCAGAAAGTGATGCAAGTAGACATAGTCACACATCGAGAGTTTAAAAAGAAGCAACTGGTTATCTGTTGGTAAACTTCAGTGCCATATGATAAGCTGCAAGCTCATCTTCCTTGGATTTCAGGATTTTGAATACCCAGCTCCAAACACATGTATTTCAAGTTGTAAGGCAATACTGTAATCTTTCCAGCTTTCATTATGTATAGAATTTCCTGCTCTGAATTTCACACTCCCAGAGTTCATGGATGAGTTCAGACCTGTGCTGAAGCATTCTCAGTCATTTGCTGTAGTCCTTATGTTGGGATTTTGGTGGTTGTTTTTTTTTTTTTTTTTTTGGTTTTTTTTTTTTTTTCCCCTAAACATACTGGTATGTAGTAGTGGTTCTATTGTCACCTGATTTAAGATGACAGCTATACCTGGTTTGAGCTAAGAATCCACATCCTACAGCAACGTATTCCTCAGTAATAGGTTGGATCTGCTCAGACAGAGCAATGAACGCTTTCTTCGAAATGCCCTTGGTGCTCTTTTCTGGTGTCTTCATAGAAGGGTGGGACTGTTAGAGCACAGTGTAACAAAGCATCATGGCTGGAACCTTACCAGGTCTGCAAGTGCATCTGGGGTTTATTTCAGTGGTTACCTCCAGTGAAATAAACAAGTAAACAAACAAAAAGTCATATAGACAAACAGTTACATATTGATTGCATACCCATATAAGAACCATTATTCCTTATGAATGT
Source organism: Oxyruncus cristatus (assembly GCA_013399855.1). Taxonomy (NCBI): domain Eukaryota; kingdom Metazoa; phylum Chordata; class Aves; order Passeriformes; family Cotingidae; genus Oxyruncus; species Oxyruncus cristatus. The sequence goes on along the minus strand of VXAY01003767.1, from coordinate 935,313 downwards.
ATATGAACGCAAGATATATTTGTAGATCTGTAGTCCTAAATGGAGGGTTATAGATGCCCAGAACATTCCCTTAGTACTAGAATATGTGTTAGCTCCTCACAGGAGTGATGTGAGTAATAGCCTCATGCTGCTCTGAGTCATAGCAGGAAACTTCATCAAAACAGAAGATTGTCAGGGTGCTTTTTACTGTGTACCTTGTCATCCTACCTTGTTACTGTCTGTGGGAAAGCTGGTTTGTGAATGGATGCTTTTTGCTTGTACCCTAGAGTGACAGGAAACAGCCTTAGAAGAATCTTCCAAAATAGCTGGCTGACTTTCAGTTGATCATAAACATAGCATCAGCTGATACTACGCATCCCCACTTAAAAACAGCAAGACAAAAGAGTCCAGTTGTATTTCTCTGTGCTTTGCTGTCATGGGATACTTTTTTGTTGAATTGTGTCAGGGAACCCCAAGGGGAGATTTGTTAAACTGGCATTTAGTGACTGTGGCCAGACTGACTTTGAATGTTCTGCATTTCATTTTGCAGCATTTTTGAAGTCACCAAATCAGATTTTTTAACAAGTATTATTTATGGCCAATACATGACAAAAAAAAAAAAAAGGCTTATGTTATTTGAGTTTGTAGTTGAAAGCAACTTCAGGAGAAAACAAAGGATCTAACATTTTTTGTCTCAGGCTTAGATCGGTGACTAGCTAGGTAATTACTTGAAGTCTTGATTCATGCCAAACACTTTCAATGCCAAAAAGAATCAGAGATTTTTCTTTGGTTGCATTAATTGACTTGGCTCAAGAATGATTTTTACAGACCTGGCCATCTTAAGTCTCCTCTCAGATTCTGGTTTACTAACCTGGGATATTATAGCCACTGAATTCTTAATAGTTTACTTTAAAGGCCTTGGGGGAGGAGAAAAGAGTTGTAATTATTTTTTCTTTTCCCTAGCCCACATGATGTTCCTTTAAGGGTTTCACGTGACAGATGGTACATGGAAAAAATACTGCAAAAGAATATAATCTGGAATATCCCTGAGAAGTTCAATTTCTTTTTGTCCTGTTTCTACTGCTATGGTGATTAAAATCAGTGTGTCATGGCACTATCCCTGTTTTCCTCAATTATAAACCAGTCACAAAATCAGAGGCCAGACTAATCACAGTGGAAGCAAAGAGATTTGAGGAGGTATCTATGAACTTTACAAAGTTTCCGCTTGTGCATCTGACTCATGTACTTCCTGCATTTTCTACAGATTTTATATAAGAACCTTTTCTTTGTCGTGTCTTGCTGTTGAGCTTTTTTGCTTTCAGGCTTAGTATTATGCAAATACACTGTGACTCTTTTCACACATTTCTTCAGAGAAAAAATAGTTTGTGTTGTGGGTTTACTCTGGACTGATTTTTTTTTCAAACTTTTTACACAATTGCTATAAGATGAGAGAAGTTTTGTACAGACAAAAGAGACTTGATGTGGGGGAATAATATTAAATTTATTACTAGCAGGATAAAAACTAAAGAATAATATATACAACAATTCTAACTAGGTTTTCCTATGAAGATAATCTTATGTATTTACAAAATTATCCCTCCCCCCTGTACCAGTCCTGGAGGAGAAAAGGCTCTTCTCTACTTTCAGGGTTACATTTCCTCTAAATCAAATTTGCAGCACTTGAAAGTTTTCTTCTATTACCTCTAGGGCGACAACCCCGATTGGCCATAGCTGGAAATCTCTCTCTCTCTTTCTCTTTGCTGCACGTCGACCTCAGGACTGTCCCTGCTCCTCCCTGCCGGGCCAGGACCAGAGGCTGGGGGGTACTCAGGCCCTGTGAGGTCCTCCATGGACTGCAAGGGGACAACTTGCTGCACCAGGGTCTGCACCACTGTTACAGGGGATAATGGCATCGAGTCCAGCCCCTGTTTCTTGTGGGGTCCCTTCTCACAGGAGGCAGCGTTGGATGAGCTTCTCCAGTGTGAGTCTACCCTTGGACAACAGTTCTTCCATACTCTACTGTCCTTTAGGGTCACAAATGAATTACACCAGCATAAATCCCTCACGGGGATCACATGTCCTACCCGGGACACTTGCTCCAGCATAGGTTTCTCTCTCCAAGGTCCACAGGTCTCCACCAAGACTCTATTTCATCTTAGGCCTCCAAAGGAGTTACAGCTTATTCCATACACTCCTCTGCTCTGGCACAGGCTCCTTCATGAGCTGCAAGAGGGTCTCCTCACTTCAAATAATCTTCCACAGGTTTTAGTTTTTAAGTCTTTTCCCCTGCTGGAGGGGGAGGGTCCCCTCTCCCCCTCCTGCTACACTGACCTTGGAGGCTACATTGCTACCTCTTGTTCTCCTCCGCTCTCCTCCAGGCTGGAACTTCTTCTGCGCAACAGGTTTCTTTTCCATTTTTTCTTAAATGTGTCATTTGCAGAGGCATTCCTAAAACTTGTGCTTGGCTTTGCTCTGGAAATCTGCCTGGAATTAACTATTTTTCAGCGCCAGGGAGGGGGGCTGGTAAACCCACAACAGTTTGTTATAGCAGTAGTAAGTAGTTTGTTTCAGATGGTCATCACCAGTCATCTTTTGAATTCTGATACAGCAAAACAGGCATATTTGTTAACAAGACCCTTGTATTCTCTATAGGCCACTATAAAGTAGCCTTCAGTATTATCCAAAAGGAAGGGAGATGACTGGGAGGGTTCATAATTACATGGGTGTGCAGAATTCTGTGGCTGTGGGTTGGTGATAGAAATGGGTCATTGACTTCCTGATTTTGATCAGAAAGCCTCTCTGATTTTCTCTCTTCCCTATGCTTTCCTCCTCAGAAAGCAGCAGTACAGCCATTTTGTTGTGCCGCCTGACAGGTGGCTGAGGAAACTGATCCTGCCTTAGAAACACATAAATAATAAAATAAGTGCAATAGGCCTCCACATCCTCTTAGCAGCCAAAATAGTTCATTATATGGCTTAAAATCTGGTTCCATAAACAAATATTTTTGTATTCTGGCACCAACAGTGCACTGAAGTAGAAGGCACAAAAAAATGGTTGGAGACATGAGCACCTAAAACTACTTTTGTTGCCAAGGGCATCTTAACATGAAAACACAACCTTAGAATAATATTAGGAGCAGAAATATTTATGCTCTCTGCAGGGAGCTGGATCTGTATTTTCTTGTGTTTGGGTAATGTAAATTTAAAAATAGAGAAATGTATGAAACCCTCAATGATTTTGTCCGTTTCCTACTAATGAGAGAGCAAATGCAATTTCATCACAATTCTTGTGGATTGGAGGCTTGAATCCTAAAGTTATTTTTTTCCTCAGACTTAATGTTTGTTAGGGCATTTCTTTTGAATAGTTAAATTTTTAAAATTGAAGTAATTATCTATTTTGTTAGGACCTTTGTGCTTTGCACCCATTCCAAGGTGACCACTGGTCATATAAGAACTGTGAAGCAAGAGCAAGTGAACATAACTTCTTGAAAGTAAAATTCTTTTCTATAAAAAGGTTGGAGCATTTGATTTTTGTGACACTAAGTATTGCGTATTTTTGGCACCTGCTGTGAGAGTAGAGCAAGACCTTTTATTAGATCCTATAATCTCTCAGAAGTCACAATATTATCAAATCTGACCGGATTCTCTCAAAAATGTATACTTATTTGGATTTTGCAGGTAATTTGCTTATGGAAGATTTACTGCTTGCCAGCATAGATGCTTTAAGGATTCAATATATTTTCCTCAGAGATACCAATTTAATCCACAGATGTTTATACTCAAGCTACAGAAAAGGAGCATTATTGACCAGTCAAAGGAATAAAATCATGACTTCTTTCTTCATATACTCCACAAGGAAAGGAAAAAGCTTCAAATAAAATGCTAGGTCATGCTTTGTGGAAATGCTGCTCTGTCTTGCTGTCTTTCACCTTGTGAAGGCTTCAAAAAGGAAGAGAGGGTGAATCACACTCAATACTTGAAATGAAACTGAATTTTCTCATCCACATTGTGAGACTGAGCCCTCATTCAGAATTCATCCTTTCTGGCCATATTCCTGGATTCATGAGCTCTTATTATTACCTCTGGTTTTCAACATGTCTCTTGTGAGGGCCAACTATGACCTTTTTTATTCATATGAGCCAACAGTAGCTCATGGGAAACTGTTTTTGTCATTTCAGTGTAGACATTAGAGCATGAGATTAATAGAAGAAACTTCTACAGTTCCTTTTTACTCAGATTTTTTTGCTCAAAATTTCATATGAAAGCACAGCTAGATTCCAGACTTTAAGTCCATAAAGAGTGAATTAAGACATTTAGAATTATTATAATGTATTAATGTATTAGAAATGGTGAAATGAAGACCAGAAATAGGAAAGTAAATGGATACTGTTTTTTTTTTCCGAAGTGTGCTTTACGTAATAGCCATGCTGTCTTATCAATTTAGTGTCCAGTGAAATTAGGAGACAGCTATATTTGTTGCAGTAAAACACTGGGGCAAATTCAGTGATACATCTTTCCTCAGGTTCTTATGTTCAGTGTTTTCTGACCTAAGGACTTCATTAATAGTGTCATAAGTGCTACTTGCTGGTGAGCATTTCCACTCTGAATTTGTCTACATTGGCATCTGCTAGAGCTAGAGTAATAAGTTCCACAAGATTATTTTTATGGATATGAAGAATACTTCCTTTATCATTTTATTTACTGAAAAAATAGTTTCCTCTGATACCCCTAATTTTTTGCATCATGAAACAGTAAGCACTTATTCCCTATCCATCGTTACCGTGCCAGTCATGATTTTATGTGCTTGCAAAGTCTCTCTCCTCAGGCATGTCTTTTCCAGACTGAGGCATTTCCATTATTTTATTCTATCCCATTACAGAATCTGTTATATTCTTTTAATAACTATTCTTTCCATATCTGTTCTGAGAAGCAGTAGTTCTGGTTCCAAAAACTAAGGTGACATTTCACATTTTTATGATGCTTATCCCTTTCCTATTCACTTTGTTCTTTGTTTTGTTTTTGACCAGTTTGAGTGGTATTGCAGCCAGGCTTACTGCTCTGTATTTCCACAGTTCATGTCCAGTCTCTTGGAAGAACATTTTTTTTGTCACATTTCCTACTTATTGCAGTAGTAATGGGGCCAGTTTAAAGGCTAATTCATTCACTTTACTTTTTCTTTGGAAATTTTGCATTTGAGTTGTTCAGCTCTTGTATAACTGCTGTTGTGTTGTAGGAATCTTTTATTATTAATTTTATTGATTATTTTCCAAAGCCTCTTTTACTAATGCTTTCACTGAGACAACTGCTTATTTGATGCCAGGAAAAACCCAACCAAAACCAAAACAGTGGTTTGGATGTCACTCAAGCTCCTTGGTAGATTGATGCAAAGAATTAGTTTAATTGCTTGTTTTATTTTTTCTCTTACAGGCCTATGTTCTTTGAACATTTCTTTTACATGCTGATAATCTTTTGGCCCTGCAGGCCTCCTGGCACTGGATATCCTTTTTTTTTTTTTTTTCCCCAAGGTTTTTGTGTCTCAAAATGTTCTTTGGCCTGACTTAAGTTTTACAGTTAGCTTGTGAAAATTTATGCTCATCTCTGTTTTCTTCAGCTGGACACAGCTTTCACTTTTTAAAGAATACTTTTTAAAAATTATTTCTGCCAGTTTCTGATTGTTAAAAAGTCAGCTTTCTTTTGGTCCTTTTCAGATGTGTCATATATATTCAAACTTGTGTTTTACATTAGTGTATTTGAAAATTTAAATCTTGCTTTAAAAGACTTTAAAGTGCTCCATTTAATTTCAGTTTACTAACTTAAATACTTATATATAGTTGATCTCTTTGAAGTGAATGTTACTGAGTGAATGTTTTAATTTATTAAGTTTAATTATCTTGTTTCTTCTCTAAAGCACCATGACATCACGTCCTATGTATTTTTTTTAATTTCTATACCAGAATGTATTCAACTAATTATTTTAATGCAATTTCTGAGTTGCCTAACATGCCAGTGTCCTCATTTGCATTTACTTAATTAATTTGAATTACTTTTTAATGCCTGGCTGCTATCTGTACTATGTATCTTTTCTTATGACCTGTTACTTCAGAGCTGTCATGTTGAAAATCTGTTTCCTTAAAAAAAAAAAAAAAGTCAAATTATTTTTAGAAACAAGAGATTGTTGCTTGTGTAAATGTGCATATTTTTCCCTTGGCACTGAAACACTGAAAACTCAACAGAGATCATTGTTCTAATACCTCCTTTTCAGATAACCTGTGATACTCTTTGGTCACAGAAGGAGTTAAAAATCCTTAAAACCTGAACAGATTCGCTATCCTTTTCCATCTTTTTTTTTTGCTTTGTACTGGAGACCTAGATCACACATCTGTGTTTCTAGTTTTACTTCTATTAATGTTAATGCATCCTTAAATACAAATACCTGGTCGAAGGAAATGGAGATTGAATACATATCAATTTCCTGACCTGGTCACGCGAAGATCTAAGGGAGAAACCTAATTTCTGGTTACTTCAATAGCATTTGACTTAAGCTAAAACTATAGCAAACAGGAGTTTTAAGGAAGATGTGAGACTAATAGTATAATTCCACAAGCATTAATTCTTCTCTTCAGATGTGGACACAGATAGAGCAAGGGATCTTTGAAAAATAAGTATATATAAACACTAATAAAATAATTTAGTACTAAATAAACATACAAATACGTGCTTGGTTTCACAGAATGCCAAAGGAAGCTCTGACACGTTTTTGGCCTTTAATCTTCCTGCTTTACATCCTGTGAAGATCAAAAAGATTTGCTAACTGAGTCAAGTAGTCTACCTGTCTCAGTTTCGTCAGACAGAAGTATTTTGCTAAGGAGGATGAGTTATAAGGAATACCAAAACTCCTTCCTCTAAGCAATTGTAAATTCAAAATGAAGAGGCTCCAATTGAGAAAGTGTGGAGAAAGGAAAAAATAACAGCCCTTTATTAAAGGATATATGTGTATTGGCAGAACAACAAAAGAACACAAAACAAAACCCCAACCAAACAATAATCCTATACCCAAAAATCCCTTTCAATGACAAGTAAACAGTTCAGTTTGTGCTTTTTGGTGCAATTCTAACCACAGTCAGCAGGGGGCGCTGTTGGATCTCTGGAGGTGCAGAGCCTGCAGTGCTTGGGGCTGGCCAACAGGAGGCCACCTGGATGCCCCAGGTGTGCTGGGGGAGCTGAAATGCAGCCCTTCCCTCCCCCTCACTGGGAAGGAGAAAAAGAAGAAAGAAGGGTTCTTCCTAAAGGGGACTCAAGGTGTCTGCAGCTGCTAGTGTGACTTCCCCTTCCTTCGGGGATGTGCACAAAAAAAAACGCTGCCAAAAACACGGGAGGGGGGGAGGGAAAACAAAGGTGGCTCTCTCTCTTCCCAAATAGCTCCTCTCCGATGAAGTCCAGGCAGGTCCACCCGGGCGGGGCAGGGGCAGAAAACAGGGTGCCAGCAAGCCAGACAGACAGGCTGAGAACAAAGCAGCCTCCCAGCTTTTTCCAGCGCACACCTTCCTTCGTTCCCACAACCACCAACTGAACCTCGTTCCCCTGCCTCTGGGAGAGGGGAAAAAAAAAGACAAAGAAAAGAGTCTCCTGGCCTCTCCCCAGGCCATTAGCTTGGAATGTCAATCTTCTGGCCAGTTCTTTTGTGTCAGTCAAATACCCAAGGCAAAACCAACCTGCCCATTCAAACATCTCTCCCACACAGTGGGGCAGGGGGAAGGGAAAATTCCGTGTTTAGTTTTTTAGAACAAGTGAACCCATGACACTACCCCACTGTTGCTGTTTTTTCTGTATCTCATAAACAGCCAAAACTAACAACATTTGGTTAACAGAGAAACTGTTACGTAGACAGTAACAGATTATCTGTAACATATCTTGACTTGTTTGCTAAAAATAGTCTTGATTACGGTGAATTTTGTTGTGAGAATATGTGTTTATATATCTTTCTGTTTAATTTTTAAACTCATCAAAAGGTAACATTTTGCCTTCGTTAACTGAGAGAAACTATACAGCTCTTATACTTTGGAACAGTTATGATAGTTTTTCCTCCTTCTTTTTTTATTTTCCCAAGTAAAAGTTTGTCCTTTCTAATCACTTAGTTAATGGGAGTTTTTTTGGTTTAGATTTTCACTATTTTGTTTATGAACTCAGTGGTAACATTCTCAACCTAGAAGAAACAAAAAGCAAAATGTCAACTTCCTTGCATGAACATTCCCTTATAATATATGCGTTGCATATAAAAAAGTACATTTTCAACAGTTTTGAAATCCTGAATTTGCATGAATCAACACAATGTTTTGCTTTTCAGAATGACAAAAAACACATTGTAAAGGATTGAAAATGCAATTTGTGGTGGGGTTTGTTTTCACTGCAGATATTTTCTAGGATTAATTGTTGGCAATTTGTATTTTAAGAAGATGAACTTTGTTCTTTTTTTCTCATTTTTCCCAGAACTTTAATTTAAGGTAGTCGCATTTCTAGTCTCAACTTTTAAGTGTCAGCACTATCATTGTTTAAATAATCTACTTCAGTTATAAAATAAAGTATATATGTTTCTGCACTTTGTAAGTGAAGAAATATCCATGAAAATTAGTAAGGTGATCCCATTTGGGGTTTTTTTTGTATTTTTTTTTTAAAAGCTTTTGATCTTACTTCTGATCTGTTTTTTATCACCTTCATGTCATCAGAAAAAGGTTTAAAACATCTATAGGATTCTGTTCCAGGTAAAAGTATTTTGTATACATAACTGATGGATCAATGGCAGTTTTCTCCATTAAATGCAGGAACAGCAATAAAGCACCGTTTTTATAATGAGCTGTCATCTCCCAATTGCTTTATTTTATGAGGTATTACTGATATTTTTCAGGTTGGTATGGTCAATAGAAATTTGTGACTGGTGACTCGTGCTTGTCCTTAACTTTAGCTATTAGTAATGAGAACTTTCTCAATCAATTCACAAACTGCGGTTTTGCTGATGCTGCTGATTTAGTGCTATGAACTTCTGCCAGCGTTAAGCTTGTGAAGCCCTGAGCTAATTGACTTTTTGCAATTTCACAATTGAGTAATATTGTGCCAAATTTCTTGGAACATAATTTTATAGAAATTCCTGCACAAAATTGACCCATATGAATTGTTTGCCATCTGTTAATAAAACCGGAGCAAACAAACCTCAAACCAGAAGTAAAAGAAATTTACAATATGCAGAAGTTGACAAGTTGGCGTGCAAAAAGTTTATATTCAGAATCACACTTTTAATGGCACTCTTTAACAAAGAGAGAAGAATCTGTCGTAATGGTTGCAGAAAAAAATATGCTACTGTATGCTGTCTACTGCACACCTTTTCTTGTCTGCTCAACAAATCAAATATGTCCTGGGTTTTGTTTCACCATGGAAGGTGTTCTACATGGCCACAATAATTACAGTGGGTACAGCAAAGTTTTACAAACAGTACTCCCAACTGGAACAAAAATAGAGAATGAGAAGATTCAGTGTTTTATCTGGCAGAATCATAGATGCCAGTTTTTGAGGGGTTTTGAATTTAAGTGATATAGTCTGCCAAAGAAGAGTTTGCAACACAGGCAGGCTTAAGATTTTTAATGCGCCATAGTAACATTTACAATACAGTGACAACAGCAAAAAGTGAGAATCACATTATTTGCTTTGTTTTCCTGTAAAAAATATCCCATCGATCCCTTTGTACTTTTTCCATTTTCCTTTGATATTTCTTTTATGTTTCCAATAAGCACTTAGCACTATTTTTCTTCTTCTGATTTAAGAGGAGATTTTCAATTGTGCCTTGCATCAGATTGCAGCAATTCAGCAGTAGATATTTGTATACGCTTGAGTTTGTAGATTAATGTAAAAACTATTACTGTAGCATGTTTTTAAAGGCTATGTCGGGAATTATTCTAAACAATGAAAAAATAGCATTTCGGCTCTGGCTTCTGCAGTGAAATGCCAAATTTTAGAGTTAGTTAGCCCTTGAGGGGCTTAGATGGCTCAAACTGGGTTCCAAAACATGCTGACTCAGGAGTGGTCATAAGGGCTCAGAATACAAAATTGTAGAATAAGGATGTTCCTTCTTTCTCAATTGAAGGATTATTCAGAAACATAGCTTAATAATTTCTAGTTGGAGAAAGCACTTATCCTTTCAAAAAAAAATCATCATTTTCTCTTTAAAAAACCCCAACCTCTATAGCTAGCTTTTCTGTTATTATATCCTAAAGAGAACATTTATTTGAAGATCCAGACATGAATCTCCTGTATCATAGGTGTGCCAAAGTCTACACAATCAAATACAAAGATGGGAAAGGGTAGTTTCTATATTTTGCTCTTGCTTAATTTTAAGCAAGGAAATGGCATGTTGTTGCATTGTGGAAAGTGGAATGGTCTTTGAAGGCTCATCTTGTAACTGCAGTAACTGCATAGGATCAAGCATTCCAAAGAATTCTCTGATATTTCTCCAACTTGTTTACTAAAAGTCACTATATTTTGATACTTTATGATCAGTTACTTTCATTTAGGACTGAGAGGCTTACAGAATTTTTTTTGTTACGGTGCGGCGTTACCTTTTATGTGCTGTGCCTTCCAGCTTGTTTTTAAAAGATATATGAATAGATTTGTAAAGACAAGGTAGTGTCAGAAAGGATATTTTAATTTTTGATGTCAGAAGAATTTATAAACAAAGTCATTTACCTACAGGAAAGTGCTAAAGGGTTGTCACTGACTTTCTGTTGAGAAAGTACAGTATGTGCGATGGTGCTCCTCAGCAGCTTTAAAAAGGCAGGCTAGTCAGTGTAGAAATCTACTTCTGTATGTTTGCATTCTCTCTCTTCGATGTCATTGCCTTCAGTCTTGTCAAATTTTGCGAAAGGTAACATTTAGCACAAGAAGGCATTTGATGAAAAGATAAATGACTGCAGAAAATGGGATGTTGTTACTTTTGAATTGTTGACAGAAAACTCAGCCACCATTTTTGTCAGGATTTATGTTACAAATCTTGAGCAAACACAAAGCCTGAAGTTTTCAGTTTGTTTTAATGTCCCTTCAAAACTTTCACTAAGAGCAGAAAGGTGACTGCATTGACCTAGTTTATAAATATAAAGTACGTTATGGCTCATAAGAGTAAAAACCGCATCTAGCTCATTTTTCTCTATCAGTACCCAGAAGCTGTTGTGCAGTGAACAGTGAAAGCAAAAAAAATTTATATGTTTTTCACAACTGAAGTCCCAACCTCCAGTGGTTTCACACCCCGGAGCTTTCCTAAACCTTCCATGCTTTCTCTGCTTGGTAATTTTTAACAAATCCCTTCTCCAGTACCTGTCCAGCCTTCCCTTGAATCCACTGCTACATTTGCATATGCAATACTCTTTGGCATCTATGGCTTCCTACCCATTGCCAAACAAATGCCTACTGTGACTGCTTTGAATCTGACTTTTGCTGGCTTGTTTCCTACCCTTAGTTCCTCTATTGGAAGAGTGGGTTAATAGTTTTCCCCCAGCTCTCTTACACTACATTGCTTTTCAGTCTCAGAGATCTGGACTTTAGTCACCTATTCTGCTTGGCCACACCATTGCTTCTCCAGGCTGAAGAGGCCTTGTTGCTACTCTGACAGGAGCTGTTTCATACCTTTGTGATAGCTCGTGGTTCTTCTCTGACCTTTCCTATTCTCCTTCTTGGAGGAGAATGCAAGATGGCATGAGCTAAGGTGTGGGTGAACCATCATCTTAGTGGCACAAAAATGCTCTTCATCTTTGTTGCTTTTGTGATCATCCTTAGCACTTGATTTGCCCTTCTGACAGCTACTGAGCGCTGCGCAGATGTTTTTAGGGAACTCTCTATAGTGACCAGGGTCTTAAAGCCCTTCTCTGCCTAAAATAGATGACTTGTGTTAACTGGTGTGTTTCCGGGCTGAAATTTGGCATACTGTTGGCATTGAAACATTCCCAGTATTACTGACATACCAGACATACCAGCACCTGGTTGCTCAGAAGTGTTTGGTGTGTATTCTTACAGCCTACCGTCATCCCAGTTGTCTCCAGCGTATCATCGCTAATTTGGCTCACTGCTTGCCATCTTCTGAGGCCCCAGGGAATGTGATGAGCAGCATTGGACTCAGTGAGGGCTCTCAACAGAGCTTTTCTGCTGACCCTTCTCCATCACAAGGACTGAATGTGTGCTCCCACTCCTGTTTCCCATGTTTTACTCAGCTGTTTATCTATTCTATGATACTCCTTACCTCAGGGCTGCCCTGTTTCCTTAATAACCAGCATCAAAAGTCTTCTGGAAACCCAAATATGTATTAAAAATTAGCTTAATATGGGCAATTCTACTAAGATAAATTGCCCTTGTAGTTTAGCTTATATGTTATCTTCTGCCTATGTCATACTGTGTAGTATCAGTATATGCTTTTTAGTCATGCACCATTTCTTCTGAAATACAACTTCATTAGAGGGACATTAACATGCATTCATGACATGAGCTATATAGTTATATCAAAGTTCAAACTTCTTATCTCAATTTGAGCTGGAAAAAAAATTGCAGAAAACTTTACATTTCAGATAAATCTTTCTATTCTTTTTTTTTAAAAAAAAAATAAGTTGCTACTTTCATCCTCTAAGATCAAGGAACTAAATATGCATTCAGTATAAATTTTATGCCCTCCTAACTGAAAGATCTTCATCTGTTGCATGAGAAATTAATGCAAAATCAGTGTCTCAGGTAAAGATAGTAACCAGAAATCTATGGGTTATATAGATAGATATTTATATTTTCTCTAAATGAGTATATAGTTAATTAATATTCTACTGTAAGAGATGTTAGTGATTGAGAGGGAGTTTGTTTTTGTTAAACAATAGCAATATTTCTAAAAATTATTTTAAAAATTTCAGTGATGATATATGTGTGTAGTTTCTGATGATGTATTAACTTACTTTCATTAAGCTGTTCTTTCAAAACTCAGAGTGTTTGAATTTAGCCTCCCAGCTTTTGGAGCATCCAAATTTACTAATGAAGGTCTTGCTTCTTTCACAGTAAATTATAGCTATACTTAAAAGCTGAAACAATTTAAAAATAAAAAATTCCTTGGTGTCACTACTGAAAATAGATGTACATTGAACATTGTAGAGGACTTGAGGTGCAGAATGGATAACCTCACCTGAAGAAAATATGGAGGAATGAATCACTTGGCTTGTCACTTTGGAATTGAGGACATTTCTTCCTCGTCAGCTCAGAAATTAGTTCAGTAAATATTGCAACACTTCTCTTAAATCAGATCCTCAAAGAATGAATTTGTCTTTGTGGAAGTGTTTGCATGGTCAGGGTCTGGAATAGCAAAAAAAAGAGAGAAGGCCATTCTACAGATAGAGGAAACAGTAATAGAATGAGATACCAGCTAGATGGCACCAAAAAATGTGTTTATATATTGGTCAGTTTTGTACTCTATTCTTCAAACAAAAAAATGTAAATTTTTTTTCCCCCAAAACCAAAATGATTTAGATAAGAGAAATGCTGTACAGAAATGTACATATTCAGTCAGCTAATTATTGTTATATAAAATCTATTAAAAATTTCTTGCCCTCCTGAATTTGCTTTTGCAATTCAAAATTCAAATTGAGTTTCTGATGCCTACATATTAGAATATATTTTATATATAAATAGAGTAATGGTAACAGATTGCTCCAAAGACAGGAATTTTGTCCCTATTTGTATTGCTCAGTGAAGCATAAGCAGCAGAAATCATGCTCTCAAGAAAGATAAAAAGAGTAAAATCCTGTGTACCTTTAAAATAATTGGCTTTGTATTTGTGCATGCACAGCAGGCAAGGACTTAATGAAAACTTTAAAATCCTTCATTCATACAGCCTCATGGAGTGTAAACAACCAGGTAGAAGACTTTGATAGACTGCCTCATTATAGTGGTGCCTGTGCCATTTAATCACAAAGCAAACGGCAAGCCAGTGGCCTCTTACAATGTAGAATGTAATTTTTCTATTTGAAAACTATTTTGCGCAAGCCAAACTCAATTGTTTAAAAAAAAAAGGTGAGACACCTACTTACATTGACTCGCACATATTTTCCTTACAACTTAGGATGGATATGCCTGGTTGATATTCAGAGCTGTCAAAATATTAACACTAAGTTTATTTATAAAAAAACTAGCTTTGATTATGAAAATTCTTAATAATTTCTCTCTTTATGCCCTTTTCTTTTTAATTTTATCATAATGGGCATTAATAAAATCTGCCTCTCTAGTGCAGCTGTTGTGATTTCTTTGTAATTTTTCTAGAACTCTGATACAGGCCAAAATCCATGTAAAAATATGTTAGAATTCGATGCAATTTAAAATTCTATATTAAAAGTATTTGATTTTTAATTCCTTACAAACTGTTTTATTGTCTGCATTTTAAGAATGTCTGTTTGAAGATGTTAGTTAAATCCACTGTCATACTGTCATATCATAGACTTAAGTTTTTTTCTTTCTATCTTTGTTTAAAAATGCCTTGTTAATAACAATATTTGAATATTTACCAACTACGAAATAATTTGTGTTTTCTTAATCATGAATGCACTCTATCTTAATTATAATACTTAAATTCCACCTTGACAGTATAATTAAACTTCAAGAAAATATGTAATTAAACCTTCCCTGATGGAATTCAATTTATAATTGTCCCGTTTTTGCACCAGTCAGCAGCTAAGCCACACACAACTCTTTGCACACTCCCCGCAGTGGGATGAGGAACAGAATCAGAAGAGTAAAAGGAAACTTGTACGTTGAGATAGAGACACTTTAAAAGGCAGAGGAAAAACTGTGCGCACAAGCAAACCAAACCAAGGAATTAATTCACCACTTCCCATGGGCAGGCAGGTGTTCAGCCATCTCCAGGAAAGCAGGGCCCTATGACGCGTATTGGTGACTTGGGAAGACGAATGCCATCACTCCAGATGTCCCCCGCAGCTCTATATGTTGAGCATGACACCATACGGTGTGAAATGTCCCTTTGGTCCGTTGGGGTCAGCTGCCGTGGCTGTGCATCCTCTCCCAACTCCGTGTGCACCCTCAGCTGCCTAACATGTTGGAGGTGCGGTGTGAGAAACAGAAAAGGCCCTAACAGGCCTGTGTAAACACTATGTAAACCCTGCTCAGCAGTATGGAAAACATCCCTTTGTTGTTAGCACTGTTTGCAGCACAAATCCAAAACACAACCCCATACTAGCCACTGTGAAGAAAATTAACTCTATCCCAGTCAAAACCATCACAGTAATATAATAGTCGGCCTCTTACTGAGTTATGCACAATTGTGTTAGAAGTATAAATGAGTTATCTTTCACTCTTTTTTTTTTTTTTAAAGAATGTAAATACTGGGCTACAAAGACTACAAAGTGTGTTAAGCATAAATAATTTTGTACAAGTGTATACAGTTCTTCAGACCAAGAGTGAAATTCTGTCCTGTGAAGAACTGTAACGAAAGTCTGTGCAAATACTGATATCCCAAATAGCTTGTCAAACTGAGACCGAAGAGTCTTGTTTAACAGAATGAACTGTCAGCTTTCTGTACAGAGCTGGATTCTGCCCTACAGTTACAGCATGAGCTATTTCAGCCATGACATTCTCTTGCATTTTAGGTGAATGTTTGAATCAGCAGATATTTTTACAGCTATAGCTGCTTTTTGCAGTCAATCTCATTGAAGGTAAATGGAGCCTGCTTATGTCTGTCAAGAGATTCTGTGTACAAATACATGTATATGAGAAAGATGAGGTGGCTAGATGGACTGAGTGATGGTATCGACAGGGACTTTCTGTATGGCTACCCAATTTCCATTTTCTGAAGGGAAGTAGGAAATACAGGTACTTTTTCAGGTATTGAAACTGTTCAACATTATTAATTTGATCTTTAATATGTTACTAATCTCAATCATGTGTCAAAACGAAGCAGAAAAATACACAGGGGAAGCCCTATATGCGGTTATAGCAGGAGAAAGAGTGTCTGTGAGCACAAAGTGCCATTTTATGAGAACCTTTCTGCTGTAAAGGTGACGTGAAATATGCAGAAGCTACTGCAGATCAGAGCAAATCAAACTGCTAGAGCAATCAGGTCGCCATCTCTAGTTTTCATTTTGACTAATTAGATACTTAGCTAAAAGCTTCTGGAATTTACACAGTTGTTTTTCCTTTATGTTATCTTTATTTTGTTGTTTCTTCAAAAAATATGACCAGTGAATTATAAATTCTGTGTATTCTTCTATAAAGCTCATCTATTGTGAATAGATACACAGTATTTTTGTTTAATGTGTACCTAAGCTTCATAGCTTAGGTACATACTAAATCATTTCAGATTCGGTAAATCAGCAGCTGGTTTGCTGTATTTTACTGTTTACATATGTACTTTTTTAATTTATTTATTATGTGTGGGTTTTACTATATGTACAATATACGTAGGAAACCTGTGCCAGTTTCTGGACTGGACTCTCATAGAAGTTGGCTCAGTGGCTTTGTCCTGTCCTGAAAAATTTGCATTTTTCAGATTTCAGTAAATAGATATGTGGTTTGTGTCATGATAAATTAGAGTCCTAATAGTTGTCATTTGTCATCCAAGGAGGAACATGGATCTGAAGAAAAAGGTGGTTCCCATTAATGCTTCAGACAAATGAAGTTTGGCTTTCCTTTCCTTTTCTTTAGGAAGTCAAACTCACAGGCTCTGTGGACTAAAATACTTAGAGGGTCAACCTTTCTTAAAGGGAAGGTTTTCCACTGATTTAAATGCAGATCATACAGAAAAAAAAAAGGACATCCTTATGCAAGAGGCAAAAGAAGAACTACTAATGTTTAAAAAACTATATGAAAACTCCAGAGAAGTTTCAAATCTGGCTGGTTTTGTTTGTGTTGGCTTTATAGAAGACCACTGGAATTAAGTGCCTACAATGAGACATTTATGGAATTGACAGATACAACAATTAGAGGCCAGATGGGAACTTTCTCCTAATATTACTTTTAAAGTAATACAATTCTTATATCAGAAATTAAAGAATGGCTGTAAATTGATGTTTTTAATTAACAATTTGAAGTTAAAAATAAATATTTTATTTTGTCTTTTAGATGTGGAAATAAATGTGGTTTGGTTTTTTTTTTCCTTTCCTGGACTTCCTTTCAAAATTCATACCCCATGATGCAAAGTTTAGTTTCACCTCTAGATACATGTTTTGTGGGAGTTATATAATGGGCCATGTAAGATTCCAGCCTATGGAGAAAATGGTAGCAGCCCAAAATGCAACTTAAATGAGGCAGAAGCAACTCATCACCACTGGGAATTAATTCTGTATCTGTATGTTTGGAAAGTGAGAGATTTCCAGTTATTTACTTCAAAACTGTCTTTTTGTAAGTTTAGAAAACTCCATATTTCATATGCTCTGTAACTGAAACAAACGTTAAAATACAGTTGCTTTCGCGAGACCAGATTTCCTGAAAAGCTTTACAGCACCTAACATGGGACTCATAGAAAGTGAAGTAAATGGCAAATACTCATTATCCTTTTAATTTCATACTTAAGGTTACCGTAATTTAGATCTAGTATTAACACAGTGCTTTTATGAGGTAATTATTCTGTCACTTTGTTAGTTTGCTCTTTGCATGAGTTAGTGCTTATTTCACAAAGCAAAGCTGTATCCAAGATAACTGAGATGACCAAAGGAAGCAGGCCTGTTCACCCAAAGGTTAATAATGAGAGACCTGGATAATTTAATTCGTAACTCTCTTTGTTACTCTCTTCCTGGTTACAGTGGTTGCCTGCACAGCTGCTCAAGGGGTCATAGCAACAATAATAATTCATTGTACACACCAAAAAGGTTCTCTCAGACTCTGAGTACAGCCATGCTAATTATAGTAACTATATTTTAACTATTAAAATCCTCCTTTAAGATGAGGTAATGTAAGCTTTCAGAGTTAAAAAATGGTATTTTACTTACTTGGGGTTTTTAGGTCTAATGAAATTAGAGATTTAAAGTCTTATGCAGGGATGTAATCATCCATATTCAGGGATTTGGCAGAAGCACAGTAAGAGTAGAGATAATACCGATTCCACCATCCTGTCTTCTCAAAGCATGGCTTCTTCAGGCTGCTCATATCAAATTACATAAACACCTTTGTTATACTTTTTAAATCTTCTGAATCTTTTCTGACATTGCTTAAAGGTATGCTAATTACTGTCGGTTGTTGTAATACTGGACACCTGTGAATTTGGAACTGGGCAAAGACAACCAATTCATTTTATGTAGGACACTGAATAGGCAGCAGATGGTAATAAGCTTCAGTCAACACCAAGCTGGGGAGGATTCACACCACCAAGCTAGATGTGGAAAACTCAAAATCCCTTGGCTAATCCCATGAGCCAGCCATTCTCCCTAATTGTGTCTTTCCATAAGAAGATGTACTTTATGTGTTTCAGTCTCAGCTGAATGAACAAACATGATTTAATGTACTGACTGTAGGATTTTACTAATCTATTTATTAGTTCCCTTTTCAAGGGAAGTTATAATGATATGTGTTTTCACTTAAAGCAATTACAATGTATTTTTAACAGGGGAAATGACTTAGATTATAATTACAGAGCATTATATATACTTTTAATGATTTTGCTCTTTAGAAAAATGAACAGTGAGAATCATTTTGCATAAAGTTATTACCTTGCTCTTACAATCTAATACGGACTTCCTTGTTAGGCTGTTGGGTCACCACAGCTGTTGGATCGTGGGCCTCTGTCCTAGACTAAAATTATAAATAAACAAATAAATAAAAATAAAAATATTTACAATTGCATTTCTAGCAAATGAAATATTTGAATCTTTGCATAGTTTTGAGGCAAAATCAAAGCTACTTGTATGAAAATTTTACTACTGTTTCTTATATTTATAGTTCTCAACACTGCATGTCTAAACTAGAAAATAAAATCTAGTGCTATAGCAGCAACAAGTCTATGAAACAGTAAAAGCAAGCATGCCTTGTCCTATGTGTTCAACAGATAGGGACAATAAAATGAAAGGTAGAACAACTGCAATTCCACTCCGTAAAGCAAAGGAAAAAATAGACCAGGAAGAACTGATTTACAGTCTCATGAGAAAAGTGGACAATCACAAAATGGTAGATATGGAGCATGGCAGGTAAGTCTTCAGCCTTGCGCATCCACTGGTTTGTATGGATGCATTTTGTGATGGAGGAAGTGTGCTATGGGCTCTGTATCAGTATGAAAAGAAATTTGAATCCCTTTTCTTCTCAGCTGCTATGTAGACTCTTTTCTAAGGCTATTTGACTGAGCAGTTTTTGCAATGTTTTTGTCAAAATACATTAAGGAAGTGAGGCGTATTTTCCTAACCTTGAGTCTTTCAGCTGGTATAGAAATTACTAAAATCATTAATAGCAATAAAAGAGGAATCTCACATTAGTGAGGTCATCTCAGTAAATCCTCTGTACAGAGACCTAAGTGAGGGAGAACTGAACTATTATTCTTTAGTTCTCCTAAGTTACCTCACATCAACTAGGTCCCCTTGTGTTGAAGGCACTTTTCTAAAAGCAAGCAAGTGAAAAAGCAGAGATGGTACTGTGCTGTAAAAGTGAGACAGAAAACAAAAAGGTTAAAGATTATGGATTTACAGCCAAATGGTTGGGAACATTATTTCTTTAACAGTATTGCTGTTATCCCTTTGGTAAATACTTGCACTTTTTAGATATTTCACTGTGCATTGTATATTAATAAAGGGTGCTTTGGCGAGTTGGGCAGTCTTACAGGAGGGAAGTTCTGAACTCTAGGTATTTGAAGCAAGAAAATGGAGAGAGCTGCTCATTGCTTTCCTAGACAAGAAATGCACTGGAAATGAGATGAGCTGATAAAATTTGGACTTTGAATGCACACCTGAAATCTGGGACTAAGTGCAATGAGAACAAAAGTAGTGGGATTGAATTACTTCATGCTGGAATGAAATTGGAAGAAATAAGAGAATGGGGTGGGACCCATCTTGTAATGCAGGGCTTTCCTTTAGTCACAGAAGCGTATTAAATCCTCTAGGTGTGGGATGGCTGGCTGTTTAAGATGAGCTGACTGGAAGCATTTGATTCTTGTAAAAGTCTGTCAAGACTTGACATTTTTTGTTGTGAATCTCTGAAAGGGTTACAGGATTTGAGAAAAAAACCGATGCTGGCTCTTGGGGTATGCGGGTGGGCTGGAATTGTAAAGATGTGAGGGGGGAAAAAGCAAAGTATGGAGGTTTAATTCAGAGCAGTTCTGTAAAAGACAGAGGAGACTCTGTGGTAGACAGAGCGTGTGTTCAATGTGCTATTAATTTTTCCTCCTTTTGCTTTTTACTTTCTATCACAGGGCTGCTATTGTGTAGGTGGCTTGTCAATGTACAATATATTTGAAATGCTCTGATAGGAGCACAGTGATTAATTGGCTTGCCTGTATTGAAGGCATAACAATTTGTAGTCAAATGATTTTTTTTGTCAGCTTTAAGATCTCTTCTCAGAAATATACTCTATGGGGCACTCTTTTAAAAAACGTGTTTTAAAATTTTATCAGAGTTCAGAGTTCTTCCTCTCTTAAGTTCTTTTTTGTTTGTTTTATCGTCATCAATTATGATCTTGTTATTAATGTGGTAGCTTTCTTTCAGAGCTTTTTTGTTTCTTAACTAATAATGAAACCTCTGCTGTTGTGAATTTCAATTTACTATTAGTGTTGTTTAGTAAATAAAGAATGTCAGCAGTAGGCAAAGATATTTTAAATCAACTTCGGGTTTAAAACCCAGTATACATTGTATTCGTGTATCCTCTAAGGGCTTTATATTGAGTAGTGAGTCAGTAAAGCATGTGAAGAGCACATCCTTTATTTAGATAATCTGTGTTGTGATACAAATGATATAAGGAATGAGTGTGAACATTAAAATCAACCATCTATTTCGAAGTAGTCACCCATTCACTGTTCGAGATTTACTGGAACTAACTAAAGAACTTCGATCTTAAGATTGATTTAAAAAATCCCAAACAAACACTTGTTTTGTTGGTTGTTGTTTTTTGGAAAGTATTTGTGCTAGTATTCTAGCTGAAAATAGAAAGTTTGATCCACTTTAAGAGGATACTTGAAACTAGCTCTCTGTTTGAATGCTGGACAAACATTCCCTCAGCCTTGCTTTTCTTTTGGCTTTCAATGAGAGTAGAGCCATGACAGTGCTTGGGAAATTGGAGTGTTGCTATGGAAATAGATGTGATACCACCAGTTTATGCTTCATTGCGAGATCCAATGCAAAGATATAAAAAGGGAGAAATTTTTAGGATACTGTATCTACAGAAAGGGAAAAGTAAAATACACCAAATTTTGATATGAGTTAATTGAGGTGTTTTCAATACATCATGACATTCAGATTTACTTTTTTCTGTAGCTGATCAGTGAAGCACTTGTCTGAATTTTGAGAGGTTCATGTTCTGTGCCTGATTCAAACTGATTGGAGACAAACCTATTTCAACCCAGGAATTAGGGTGCTCAACAGAGATGTCAAATTACAGCAGAGCTTACATAAATACTCTATTGTTCTACTGTCCTGGTTTCATCTGGGATAGAGTTAATTTTCTTCCTAGTAGCTGGTACAGTGCTGCATTTTGGATTTAGGATGAGAGTAATGTTGATAACACACTGATGTTCTGTTTGTTGCTAAGCAGTGTTTATACAGCATTTAGGCCTTCTTTGCTTCTCACCACACCCCACCAGTGAGGAAGCTGGAGGTGCACAAGAAATTGTGAGGGGACACAGTCAGGAGAGATGACCCCAACTGACGAGAGAGATATTCCATGTTTTATGGCATCATGTTCAGTATATAAACTAGCAGGAAAGCTGGCTGAGGTATGCTGCTTGGGAATTGTCTGGGCGCTGGTTGATGGGTGGTGAGCAACTGCATTGTGCATCACTTGTTTAGTATATTCTAACTAATTTCTCAAATTGGTGCTGTTCTGGTTGTTGTTTTCTCTTCCATTTCTATCCTATTAAACTGTCATTGTCTCAACCCACAAATTGAACTTTTTTTTCCCGATTCCCTCCCACATCTCACTGGCAGGAGGCAGTGACTGAACGAGCAGCTGTGTGGTGTTTAGCTACCTCCTGGATTAAACCATGACACCTATATTTTCAGTTCCCATGAAACAGGATAACAGTTCTCTAGTAAGCTGTAAGTGCAAGTTCTCTTTACTAAATTCAAGAAATTAACAAGATCATTGATGAAGGAACTGCCAACAATCATGTACTTTGAAGTTTCTGGTTGGGTATCTGTGTGTGTACAGGCCAGGGAAAAGGTTCTGTCAGACATTTATTTTGCTTGCTTTGTAAGGATTGAGTAAAGAAATTACGGGGGAATGGAGGGAGGCAGGGGGGAACAATACAGGAGGAGAGAGAAATGATAATTTCTGAGACTTTGACACTCTGCTGTTTTGCTGCAACACAGGAAATATCTGTCCCATGGGTCTGAACAGGATCATTCGTGTATGAGATGAATGATTCTTAGGGGTTGTCCTCTAGAGCCACAAGAGGTACTTCTAATACAAAATGTGTGTCTGGGTCATAGCTCTCATTTGAGTTTTCTTGAATGATAATAATGATCAGGTCATTCCTGAGGTAGCTCATTTTTTTGACAGCCATCCTGGCCTTCAGCCAAATAAAACTGCCTCCAAACTGAGTCAGTAGCTGACCATCTCCCAAGATCACAACTGTACTTCCTTGGACCTCTCTTTTTCTTCCATGTTTTAGTCATTGCTGCTTGAATAGGCGCAAAGTTTCAGGTCTAGAGGTGAAATCCTTGCTCATAAATGAGACAACCAAAGTGTCAACTTTCAAATCAATGAAGTATAAACTGCCATTTTCACTGGTAAAATTCCCTTGTTTTCAGACTTGGACCATCTGTGAGTCTTTTCTGCAGAGTAAATGTTAATTATTTAATTGTATCTAAAAAATGCTTCTTCATTGACACAAGATAAAAATTTAGTTCTAATTTCCTTCTAGTTCTCAGAAATCAAATGAGTTTGTCCAGTTTGTATTTAGTTGTGAACAGTTGCTTCTCTGGGGTGTGATGAATTCTTATATGTGTGCGCAAGAGAAAAGAAGTAGGGTAATATGAAAAGAAGGATAGCAAATCTCTCTTTATTTATATATTTACCACCATCACATTTTCTTAATGGAATCTACTAGTGGGAGTTGAAAATGGAAAATTCTTTTAAACTTTTTTGTACTTCTATCTGACTACATGTCAGTAGATTGAAGTAACTTGTTCTGCTTGCCCTCAGCAGTACTTGTAGCTGTTTAGATAAAAAATGAAAGATGTAAAATCTAGTCATTCATCCTAAGTGTTTTCACAAAGAAGTTTTTGTCCTATTCATTCAGTCACCATTAATTGCAGATGACATGCAGAAAATCAGGTTTTTGCAATGCTTAGAAGTAAATTCTTTTCTGCTCAAGCAGTAATTTACACCTGCGGAATCACGTAAGTCTCAGGCACTTAGGACTCCTGGATTGTTAATGAAAATGTCCAAAATACAATAGAGGAACATTTTAGGATCAATGAAATTTCAATCTGTGGTTTGCGGGGTGCTAAGTAGGTTTTTTGAAATCATCAGAAAGCAGTTGATTTGAGCCTGAGGTCTCTCTAGCTTGCATGGTGGTGTAACTTCGTGATGGATGTTGCCAACAAAACCACTGCTACAACAGTGGCAGGGTTTAAAACATGACATGGGAAAGGGAAGAAAGGTGCCATTACACACACACACAAAATATTATTTTTAAAAACCCATATGTTGGCCATATACTATTTCGTCTCTAAAATTTAACAAAATGGTCATACTTAATCTGTGCGGCATGCTGGTTATCCTAGACCAATAGGAAAAGGTATAAGTTTTGAACTTTCACAGAGATGTCTTGGTACAAGTACCTTGATGATGTGGAAACTTCAAAAACTTGTGAACAAAGAGGACATGGTACAGTGGAAAGTAAAAGCACACATTTTTATAATAGTGTGATCCCAGATCCAGAATTATTTCTTTTCCTTCCTACTTTCAGAAGAATGGAAAACCCCATTCCAGTGTTTGCAGTCTAATTTCTATTCAGCTTTTGTTCAGAGCCTGACATCTGCATGCATATTTTGAACTGTGCAATGTTTAGACTGAAGAGATGAAGTCAGAGAATTATGTGACTTGAAGACATAAAGCCTGATGGATAAAAAAAGAATAAATTAAATATTCTTACTCTAGACATAGCAACACCAAACTTTTCTTTAGAAATTACTGAATCTCAATTCTGAGACATTGTAATCATATTTTACAACTATATAATTGGTCACAACCATTGTTAAAAGACCCTTACTTTCACTGAAGGTAACAATACCTAAACTTGCTAGGAAATCCTTTATTTGGAAGGGAGAGAGCAGAATTTCAACTCATAAAGGAAAAGAGCTGCCATCCTAAATGACTTTTTCCAAAAAGTGATGAAAATGTTGTTGCTGAGAAGAAGGAAGCAATATTTAAATGGAGGTGGGGGAGGAAAGATAAGACTAAGGTTGGCTTGGGAAAAGCACACTGTATTTATACTTTCTACAGTTTCAAAAGTAGTCCTGGATAGATGACTGCATTTGCTTCAGAACGCTCCTTTCTAGGATCAAACCTCTTGTAGGCTCTGTGGAACAATTTTGCTCTAGCTCCTTGAATTCCAGTTTTAAAGAGAATAAAGGGCAAAACTGAGAAGAATAAAAAGGCTGTATGTTTAGAGAAAGAGATTTCCAGGTTCTTTCCCCTCAGAAATTCCTTGCATAGAAAATTATAACTACACTTGTCTCTAAAAGAAAGTTTGAGCATTTAAGGTTGAATTTAGTCATTAATTCACATATTCATAGGATCACAGAGGTCAGCTAGTCCAGCACTCCAGAGTGGGACTGTTAAGTCCTAGCAAGTGATTTTAAAATAATCTCAGCCATCATATCAGACTTCTGCTGTTCATGGTTTGCAGGAATTCTCTTCAGCAGTAATGAAAAGGATTCTAAAATACATTTCTTAATGTAAGCACTCTCTTAAAACACATGAACCATCTCTCTGACAGTTCTAGGAAATTTTAATCACTGGTAGCAAAGTCAGAGAGTGCTGCCCTAAAAGCTGAGAACTTCAGCCAGTAATGCTTGCAAGTGCTTATATTTTTCAATAACATATACTTTGTTTAAATCTTCTGTGCTAATGAGTTTCCTTCTTGAGGTGCCTATAAATGAGTTAAATTTCAATGCCTTCTGTGCCCTCATTTTGAGGGTATGCATTCCCTGCAGTAAAGCTTCTGAGTAAAGGTATACATACACACTGAGACTTTTAATTGTGGGTGTATTTTTAGAACAAACACCCACTTACATAATTGACTTTCATCTCTGGAGAAGTGTTGTAGTGTTGTTAAAAGGACCGGTGACAAGTAGAATGACACAACAGGCACGACCTTAAGGAATTAAGTATGTGTTGTATTGTGTTACTGAATTAGCTTATGGCCGCTAAGGGATTTTTTTTTGAGTTTTGTCTTCTTTTCCTGAAAAAACATCAAAGGCTCATTATATACTTTAATAAATTAAACTATTCTATTTATAGGCATGAGGTAAAGGGGAAGAACTTTACCTTCTCTTTTAAAATAATCCCATTGTAAAAAACCAGTAATACTCTTAAGACAATGCTGAGAACATGGTCTAATCCAAAGTTTGTTCTAGACAAAAAAATTTTCTATCCACAAATATTTTAGTCAGTCCTAGGCAAAATTATTTGGGTGCAAGTGTTTTATATTGCTTGAATTTTAATTTCAGGTAATTTGAAGACTTCTAGAACTAAAGATTGATTAAGATAAAAAATATGTGGCCTTCTCACAATTTCTGGATGCTGAAGACCACAGAAAGACAAACTGAATATATGTGGACTACTTTTGTAAATCCTGTCAGGACAATTCTAATGTTTCTTGCAAGGAAGCTATATCATAAAAAAAGATTACTATTATAGCATAAAGAAAGATTAATACTACTGTGCCTATGGAAAGAATTTGTCCCAAATATCAGCTCTAGTATTTATCTGTGTAAGGTATATCTTGTAAAACCGTTTTTTCCCCCTATATTTTTTCCTATTCATAACAATAAAAAAAAATAAATCTGAAAAGAAATTGGGGAAATATTTACACTGACTTGTTCAGAGTAATTCTGACCACTCATCTTATGACAGGATTTTGAATCAAACTTGGCTCTCTTTTGTGAAATAGACCATTACTCTCTTCCCTTCTTGTTTCTGCCTTTTGTCAGTGGAAATATTGCTCTCGCTCCCTTTTGAGCAAGCCCTTCATCTACAAAAGATGACTGGAAAAGTTCAATATACATAAAGCATGAAAACCATATAGTTAACTATGCTATTACTTGCCACAAAGACCAAGTCCTGAAAAAATAAACCCCGCCATAAACCTCCTGTCTTCAATGCTTGTACACTGAAAGCTGCATTTCAATGATGTTTCTGCAGCCTTCAGAAACAGGGATAGGACCATCAAAAAGATCTACAAAAAATTTTAAAGCACAGTACACCAAAGTAAGTATTGTAAATGATGTTTGCTAATGATTAAGAATAGGAGAATTCAGCTTTATATGTAGAAAGAGATGAACAGAGTCCTCTATGGCATTACATAGTATGTCTGCTGGAACATATCCTGTGACACAATTACTAATGCTAATAATATTCTTCATTTGCTGTGCTGCTAATAATAAAAGAATGGAGTCTGTTTATATCAGAAAGGAATTCCTGTAATGTAAGTAGCAATAGAGAGGGACTCATAAAGGAGAACAAGTAAAAATTTCAGTGTAAATAGGGCTGATGTTCTGTTACAAGACTGCTCCATTTACGTAATATTTTATTAATTTATGGAGTCTTAGAGCTTAAATCTATCATAAACCAAGACTGAACTAATTTAAGGTGATTATTGAAAGATATATAAAGTCCAACAGGGCAGACTTAAGGAGACCATAGGGAAAACAGTGGGAAGCGGGGACTTGTTAATTTGAAAGGTAGAGGAGCTGAAGGAGAAATTACATGTTGTGTGCTCTCTGAGAAGAATAGAGTAGGATCCTTCTAAAGAAAAACAGAACAAAAGGCTCTGCCATCAAAAGATAAGATGGTACAGCATCCTCCACTGCTGAGTGTCATGGTGGCTGTCTTACTGTGACTTGATGCTGTGAGTTCAATGGTGAATGATGCATTGAATACTAAGTCTTCACCTGAACGTCTCTCTCTGCTGATGGATTCCTTATAATATATGTTAATAATACAAAAGCCAATAGAGGAATGTACTAAAACAAGTGATTTGGAGTAAAAGACAAAAATCCTTTCATGCAGATGTTAGCTGCAAGAATTAGATTTTCCACTGGAACAAGGCTCATAAATTAAATCACAATAAAAACTGTCTCTCCAAAGCGCAATGGCTGCATATTAGCCTTCGAGAAACTATGAAAACAGAATTACGAATGTGAAATGTCCGGTGTTTTTTCTTCCTGCTACTCCTCAGAAAGGGAATTATTTCTATCCTAGTAAGCCAGTACCATAAGGACAACAAGAAAAACTGTCATACTTCAAATATCTCCTTAGATATAAATTGTGTGACAAGTAGAGAAGGAGATCAAAAAGTAACAGGCACCTATTGCATGGCTTTCTTCAAGTGAAGGAGGCAGGGCTCAGTGACTTGCACATTTTCTCTCATACGTCTACTCTTAGCTAATTCTATTTTGGCTGATATGCAAGCTGGGTCATTTCAGTGCACGCTTTAAAACTAGAAGGGACTATGTGTAGCAATTGCTGCTGTGCAATGCTGGACTTAAACCCATCTTTATAGTGGCAAGAGTTTAATGACCCCATAAAAAGAGTTGCTTGAATTAATTTCTGAGGTACTGGAAATATAACTGTGATTTTAGAAACCTATTAGTGATATAAATACATCGATACATCTATTGGGGAATGACTAGAATATGTATTGATTAACATGCAGGGACTGAATTTTATCTACTGCTGTCAGTATGTATTATCTGATATATATATATATATATATATGTATGTTGATAATATAAAAAAACACCCCTCAAACTGTGAATTTTTTGGTGAGGATGACTGAGATTTTGAGTGCTCTTTTATTTAATTTTACACTTAAAACTTATTGTCACTA
Organism: Oxyruncus cristatus; assembly: GCA_013399855.1. Lineage (NCBI taxonomy): Eukaryota > Metazoa > Chordata > Aves > Passeriformes > Cotingidae > Oxyruncus > Oxyruncus cristatus. Next base: position 907,074 of record VXAY01003767.1, on the reverse strand, counting down.
CCCCACCTTCAAATCAGAAACTTTAGGTATTGAAAATCGCTCGGGAATTCTCCCTATGACTTCATTACAAATAAAACAGGTCAGGAAGACACATTTTCTGTGGACTTACCAGTATCTGTGGTAAGCCAGTCAACTGGCACCATATGCATAAAGAAGCAGCTAAGGATTGGTCATAATACTTTGCTTATTTAACTTTTCTAATACAAAAAATTTTAATAAAATTGTTAGTCCATTCCCTGACAGTATCTGTATTTGCAGAATACAGAATTAGGCAATTTTTTTTGTAGTTCATGATTCATAGGATGTTCTTATTCAGAGTAGCTATTAATAAAGGTAATCATTCTATTAAACTTACTGCATGTTTTCCATAAAATCTGCATATTTTATTTTGTAACTATAGTTTTCTACTGACTTTTTGCATGGAAGGGTTGCTTAACAAGAAAGCTGTGGTTCTATGAGTTTGCTCGTTGCTGTCACTATATAATATAGCTGTATCTGTAATAACTCTCCTACTCTCTAAGTCTTATGCTTAAACTTTTACTGAAACTTCACAACTGAAATACAAGGATTAATCAGTTAATACTACAAAGCCAGATGTTGCTTCTGGTATAATTAATACTAATGAGCACACAACATTCCCCTTTCTTTCTCTTTCATGTTAGACTATGCATTAGAGCTTCATATCTTGTATCTGAGGCCATCTCAGCAGTGGCAGGAAGTGAGAAGTGAGCAACACAATTTTCTGTTGTCCTTTCTGCACTTTTAATACTGTAAGTGAGAAAAAGTACTTGTGTTAGCTACTCTTAAACCTACATGCTGGATGTTTTTGCTCTAAATTTTACCAGAAATACTACAGTTTTTTTTCTCTTCTTCCACCCACTCCTTTCCTCAGGTGGTCCCCAGTGTACAGAAAATTCATGTGTTTTCTATTTATGTGTGTCTGCTGAGAATATCAAAATAAATACCATCAGTTGGGTAGACTAATAATTTTGTTCTTCCCATGGGAAGTGAATTGAAAAAGGACAATTTTAGCTCCTACAAGCTCTGGAATGTTGGTGATAATCAACAATAATCAGTGGAAATGGAGGAAGGGGTTGGGAAAATTCTTTTGAGGGTTTTTTTTTGCTCTCGGATAATAATATTAGCTTGTTGGGATGACCACAGTTCCTCTAACAAAGAAATTTGTATTTGATCTATGTTGCATGGAGTGTTATTGATTTGGGTGTGAGCCAATGCATATAAAAGCATGGCTTCTGTGGATTTACCTGAATAAATTTTGGGTGAATCTCTCAGACATTTCTATGGCAACTTTTTTGAGACCTATCGCAGGTACAGAGGAGGAAATTTGGAGTGGTCTTTTGGACTTAGGAAGTCTGGATTTGGAAACCATCTGCTTTTCCTTTCTGTTATTTCTCTGGGGTCATAACAACATGATTCCTAATCCCCTGTAGTAGCATATTTGCCCACAGGACATCCTGTCTGGGAATGTAACACACCAGCTGCATTTGAGTTCTCAGGGAAGCTATTTCGTGCTAGTTTTCTTCGAGTAAAAGCTCTCTTTCTCTGTTAAAAAAATTGTAAAGCTGAACAGAACTGGTGTTGGTACTTACAAGAGCTAAGGGCTATAGCTTTTTCTTTCAAATCCTCTTAGTTGTGTGTAAAAGTGCTTATTTTCTCATCCTTTTATTGCTTTGGATTATGTCTTTATTCAGTGTTGATGTATTGTAATAACAGACTGGTAACATCTTTAAGCAGATTTTCAGCAAATATAGTAAAAGAAGTATCGTAAGAGTGGCAGAAAGCAAATCACTAATATGAATGAAGCAGTATTTTCGAAATATGTGTCTGTCTGTATGCGTGTTCCTCTTAAACTTATAAGACTCAGAGGAAATTATGTTGGTTTTTTTGGATGCCTGATTTGACTTTTTTATTTTTTTTTTTATTATTTTTACTTTAAAGATTCAAGGTAGTTCTATGTATAAATATTGCAGAAAATTTCACTGAATTACTCCATTTTTGTATCCATGTAATTTCTGCTACAGAGGATTCTTCCTAACTCTTTTAACTATTTCCACTTCCCACAAGATGTGAATTCATCTTCCTCACCTTCAGTTAAGTTAAAAGTAAGAAGTAATGAAGGTCTTTGGGGCCACGCTAGCATCTATTAAAACTACTAAAATCTATTTGGCAGGAGGAGATTTAACCTATAGGTTACAGTAATGCAGGTGATCAAATGTCAGAGAAAACATCACTGATATTAGACATCCTATTGAACATTACTTTTTGTCTTGTCCTGCTTGAACTCTACTACAGGCTTCATTTTGCAGAACATCTTATTTTCTATATAAGATGAATTTCTCCTTAAAATCTAGTGGACATGTCACAGTACTTAAAGAGGAGTCAAAGCAGAATATTTAACTACATAAAAAATGTTGTATTTGATTTGTAGGAAACCAACATGATTGATTCATACGACCTGATACTTCAGAGGTTTAGTGAATGATATGTCATGGATAAATGTCATTTTGAAAATCTGTACCTCTTCTGTAGTTCAGGGCATCAGAGTATATTTGAAGAGCTTTTCTTCTGCATTGTCATTTATATATTGTTTAGTGTCACAATGTAAACATATTGCATACATTTCATGTGTGCATGTGTGCCAGAGGTGTTTAATAGAGTCACTTAGAGATTACAGTGAGCTTTTACCCATATATATCCATGTGGCTGCATTTGCAAGGTTTTCTAAATATATGCTGAAATGACAAAATGCACTGAAGAATAAAAGACTCTAGCTTTCTTCTACTTTGAGGATCGATTGCCGTTAAAAGGTGTACACCTACATAAATATACAGTGGCACTTAACAGTCAGCTCTTGTTGTTTTTTCTTTGCGGAAAGTGCTTTAGACTTAGTGCTGTGCTCAGCTATATTAAATCCCATGCAAAGCAAAGTTTCCACTTATTTATCAGTCAAAACAACAGCATCCTGAGAACTGCGATGCTCCTGTTAAGGTGCATTTCTGTGTGATAATGTGGAGAAAAGTAAAGATAGATGATCAGGGGACTGGCGCACCCTCTTATTGAAGACAGGCTGAGAGAACTGAGGTTGTTTAGCCTGGAGTAGAGAAGGCTCTGGAGAGATCCTAGAGCACTTTGCAGTACCTAAAGAGAGCCTTCAAGAGAGATGAAGAGGGACTTTTTACAAGGGCATTTATTGATAGGACAACGGAGGAATGGCTTCAACTGAAAACAAAGTAGGTTTAGATTGGATATTAGGATGAAATTCTTTACTGTGAGGCTGATGAGGCACTGGAACAGAAAAGTTGTGGATCCTCATCCCTGGAAGTGTTCAAGGCCAGGTTGGAGGGGGCTTTGAGAAAGCTGGTCTGGTCAGAGATATCCCTGCTCAAGAGGGTGAGGATGGGGCTTGTAACTAGATGATCTTTAATGGTCCCTTCCAACCCAAACTATTCTGTGATTGCATGATGTGTTAGAATACTAGCTGATGTAAACCTGAAGAATAATTTTAGGTTCTGAAGATAAATTTGAGTTTGTAACCCTCTAAATTGAAGCTGTAAAAATCATTTGAGTTTCTGTCCCTCAATAGTATAGAGCAGATGTTTGTGATTACTGTTTTTTTCTGAAGCTCTGCTGCACTTTAAGGTATTCTCTTGCATGGTTTTGATTTTTCTAACACTTGTTTTCACAAATCCCTGCTTTCCTAACATAAAGTATTAAGGATCTGAGCAGAGATATACCATGTTTCAGTTGTGTCTTATTTCAGATTGTGTGTAAAGCTCTGAATTTTGTTTTCTAGAGACGTAAATAAGAAATCTATCTCAATAACTGTGTATTTCTCAACATTAAATTCCCTTGTAGATACATTAAATGCCTAGAGTTTTTTCAAGAACAACGTAATGACTGTCTACTTTATATGCGTAAAAGATACCGTGTTTCAGTTTAATAAGCTCATCTATGAAATAGTCCATAAGATACTCTACTGCAGTGATATTTCCATTATTTCTGTGTGTATTTATGGAATGAAAAATAAAGGAGTTCTAGCTTTTCTTCTGCAAATATTGCTTTCCATTGCAGAATATCAGACCATTCTTTGTGGTTTGTAATATTCAGGTGGACAGTGTAATTGTAACTAATTAAAGTAAAACTCTGTAAAAAAGGGGGGGGGAAATCTGGTATTTCCACTAAAATACCTTTGGATGAGTTACGTAAGGTAGTTATTCCAGTTCAGTTTGAGAAGTTACTCAAATTTAATATTAAAGTATTGTTAAATCATAACTTTCTCCATTGGTATTTTTTTCTGATTACATTTAGAGAAGTAACTCTAAGAGGAAATACAAACTTGGCTACATAATTGTTCCTAAGTAGATGTTGCATTCAGCTTAAGCTCAGTGAAATGCTTGAGATTTCTTGAGCATAATAATTTCTTTAAAAGTATTGCAAGATCTGGGATTTTTCTGCTAGATGCATGCTAAAACTGTTGAAACCAAATTTTTGTTCTGGTTTTCAGGGCTTTTTGTCATTAACTCTGAGGCCAGACATGAAGCAAACAGAATTAGTTTTCCTCCAAAAGAATCACTGCAGTTGGTTAGTTAGCCAAAACTGAGTCAGAAATGCAGAAGCCAAAAGAAATGGCTGGAACTGATTTTTTAAAATAACCATAAGATCAATTCAGATGTAACTTATAAATTCTGCTGATCTGCAGGCTTCTATGAAGCTGGAGTGTGTTAGTTGTGCAGGCTGTCCTTCTGTCCTTGACTTGCCCTGCTGGTACTTCAAAGCAATATAACGGTGGTGAGTTTTTAAGCTGTGGGTAGTTAAGGATAAAGCTCTATAACACTTTTCACAGGAATACAACGTGCAGATCTGTTCAGATATTTATGCTGCACTCTCTTTTAAACACAGAAAAAAAAGAGACTTCAGATTCCATAACTGAAGTGTTTATACACAGAGTAGGTTAGCTAATAGAGGAATAGCTGGAAAATTGCTATGGTGTACTTTGATTTCACATAAATCTCTAATAATAAAATAGATCCTTTTATGGGCTACATGTATAGCCTGTGACTATAACACCATAAATTATCGTATCTTATAAGCATATATATGAATCTATAATGGTATGTTATGGCAGCAGAAAGATGACGTGTGTATACTATAACTGGGTGAATTGTCCCTAATCATCTCTTGCTAACCATCCTAATTCTCAGACTACAATCAAGCTCACGAGGACTGATCTAATCTTAGATGAAACAGTTTGTAGCAGATGTTTCTGCATTTCTTCAATTCCTAACTTTAAATGCCAGCAGATTTGCAATAATAAAATATGCTATCAGAAATTTTAGGATTCGAACTGTGATACTAAAATGATCTAAGGCCTAATTGTATTGTTGTGGAAGGTCATGTTACAAACTCAATAAACTAAACCTTAACCTTGCTAATTAGGATGATGAAATTAAGCTCAAGGGTACATACAAGATTATCGTATATGAGGAATATTTCCCTGTTGGATATTCTTCATAAGAAACTTTCAGACTGCATTTCATATTAAAGAACTTACTAGTGATCTTTTTGGGATATATTTGTGGGTTTTTTTAATCCTGACTTTACAGTTTAAACAGCTTTGCTTTAATTGTGCTTACTTTGTGGTAGATAGTTTGGTAATGTTTGAAGAAAATGTGTTGAAATAGGCAAGAGCAGGTGGAGAGTTAGAATCAATTGGAAAAAAAAGGAAAAAATCCCAAGACTTACCATATCTTGTGGTAAAGTCTTGGCCCCAGATCCCAGAGCTGCTGATAGAAGCAAGTAACCTCTTGCTTCTGAGCAGGGCTGTGGGTTATTTTTGCCTCTCCTGTTTGTGGGGTGGATGTCCGCTCTGCTGGGAGGCAGGAGTTCCCAGCAGTGTGGTAAAGGAGCAGGAGCTGGCCTCAATTCCCTGCTACTCTGCACCCTCTGCGCTAATTCGGGAGCTCAGTGCTGTGCAGCAGTGTTCTGCCTCTCTTGCTTCTTCATATGAATCCAAATATGCCACCTGAAATGCACCCAATTAGTGCAGTGGGAACTGCATTTCCAAAAATTAGACAGTGACATCAGTGCTGTTCAAGGCAGGGAAAACAGTTTCTAGGGCAACTTAATTTCAATGATGCCCAGAAACCTAAGTGCGGGAGGGCTGGCAAGCCTTCTTGCAACAGTACTTACTTTTGCATTCTTAGTGCAAAGTGTTGGAAGCACTAAGCATGTGGATTGCAACCATGAGGTGTTTTGGTTTGTAGTTTGGGATGTTTTCTGTTGACTTTACTCGGCAATAGCTTAGATCCTGTAACTTGCTCTTTACCTGAGGTGTGAATAGAGTCTTCCCATTTCCCTCTTGGGCCTTTTTACAGATAATAACTGCTTTTCAATTTCTCTTAAATTTTACTTGAATGCATGACAAGTGTAGTTTCACTGAATTGGTAAGGTGTTACACCTTGTCTCTTTTCCCTTAGCCAGATATGCACAGAAAAAATCGAAAGTGGTGGGTGTCAAAACAATGGTTACATATGACTTTCCTGTGACAACTATTTTTATTTTTCTTACTATGACAGGTACATTTTTAAATTGTGAATAGATTTTTTTATCTCTCAACATACTGCATTTCTCTCACATACCCCATAAAATACAATATCCATTTTTAATGGAGATAACTAGCGAGGTAAATTTGATCATATTTATATTTTAGTGGTTTTAATGCATACACTGCAGGTATCTTGTCTAACAGCAGATTACTGCACATGGCAAGTCGGGGAGGAGAAATCAACAAGCCTTTCCTGTAGATAATGAGATGTAAATGCAGGACTGAATATTATTATGTAGTTGTCTTCCTGGGAGAACAATTTGATGGGTTATGCTAGCAAAAAGCCCCATGAGTGAAGCTTCAGTGCCTGTCCTGGTCAGTGATAGTTTCTGTTAGTAATTAAGAGCTGACTCATTGCTGCTTCTCTCAAGAGACAAATGTTTCTACAGCCAGTGGCAGAAAATTAGATGGTTTTCCAATATACCCAAGGAAGCTGTCATTTGTACTGTCTTTTGAATAGGGGCAGGAAATTTCAGAGCATTTTAAGTGGTTTGTAAAAAAGGCTTATAGTGTTTTACCTTTCCTGTTTGGCATTATCAAAAAAAAAAAAAATGGATGAGGTTTTGTTTGTTTGTTTGTTTCTGGTTTTCTGTAGGGTTTTTTGAGTGTGAAAGGAAATTTCTGGAGTACTGTGTAGAGATTTGTCAATAAAAATGCCTTCTCTAAATATTAGTGATGACTGGTAAAGCTTTATTAGCTACAGCTGTGGATTAAAAAAAAGTTAAGTTGAAAAGCATCTATTGTAAATTACTAGGAAAAGGCTTTAGAAATCTGTGGAAAAATGGATAATCATACAAAAAATTTCCACTGTAAACCAATTATTTTAAATTATATTAGAAAAAGTAAAAAAGTTTTTCTTCTTTTTGAAAAAAAATTAGCCAGTGAATTTCCTGTAATATGTATTTTAATGGATTTATTATGAACAACCATTGCAAAAATAAAGCATAACTGTATGATATGACCTGAAAAGTAATTGTCCATTGAGAGAACAAACTTTTGCATAAATTAGTCAGAAATATTTAAAAATATGACCATGTTGGAAAGGTGAGATGAGCACTGAATTAAGCGGAAGAAAAAGTATGAAAAGAAGATTATGCAGAGATTTTATACTGAATTTTTAAGTGTTTCAAGTAAAATATAAAAGAAAGGATCTCTGAAGATGAATAGAAATGGGTTGGCACTGGGAATCAAATTCCTGACTGGAAAGATTTCAGAAATCATTTAGGAGTTGGGAAGGTTATATTGTTCCAGCTCTGGAATCCTTTTCTGTCACTGACGAGATGAGCCTGTTCAGGGTCTATCCTTAGGGACAGAGACTCCTGTCCCCTGCAAGCTTGTACATTGTAATGAGTATAATTCCCATATGTTATTGCAATGGGCAACTGAATCAGCTCTCACTAGACCACAAGTGTGCTGGGTTACTGCCACGGCTTACTAATACATAATTGCACAACAGGTAATGAGATCTAGAGGAATATGTTGTTCTGCTTTGCCCATCTTGTAAAACTGAGAGAGGAAGTGTGTTGTTTAAAGAAGTTCTGCTATGCCTAGGGCTCAGCAGGTGATTTCAAGACAATCCTTCATAAGTTTGTAATGAACAAGTTTTGGTCCTTCTAATTGACATGGTAATAAAAGAAAACCTAAAACTAACATGTACTTAATGCTATCTTTCTGAATTTCTCTAGTAAAAAACCCAATGGCATCAGGTGCCATTTGTGTTGTTTATCCTTGATACCAAATTTTAAAATCATATTCGTTAAGCAGTGAGTGCTCATCCAAGTATGTAAACCTGATTAAATGATCAAATATTCGGCATTTCTTCAACTCTGCATATGTGGAAAACAGACCCTTAAATCTCATAGGAAATATCTAAGTATTATGGAGACAACACTGTGAGTGGTTCTCATTCCCTCTGTTGTTTAAGGGATGATGCTGATTTCTCTCACAATGGCTATCCCAATTATCTGAGGACTTTAGAAGTCTTTCAGAAGTTTTGATTACAGCCAATGGCACCCTAAAGTAGGCCAGGGATAAAAGACTGTCTCACAGTTCGTGAATAATTGAGTAGGCTTTTGTATAACAATGAGGTACCTTATGAAAGGCAAATGTTTATTTGCTGTTTGCTCTCATCTGCACCTATTTATTCATATTTATAGGTAAATTCATATGCTAATGCTTTTTCAAACACTGAAATACAAACTTTCTGTTGGTATAATAAAGTAAAAGGCTGCTGAAATACAGTGGAATTCTATATGTTTATACCAGCTTTAAAATTATGTTAAAATAAAAAATCCAGATTCAAGGATGTGCCTTGGTGTATGTACATACGGTATCACGAGTCCTCTTTGAGCCATTTCATTCTTCAGATTTCTTCTCTTCCTAAAGGTCTGGAAAAAACAGATGCCAATAAATTGAAGCCGTAACAGTTTAAAGGACAAACTTTGAAACTCTTGCTATTCTTTAAAAGCAAAGGCTGTTCATTCCTGCAGTCTATGTGCTCAAGCCTTTGAATTCATCCTGATTCTGAAATTTGGGTAAAGGACTGGTAAGAAGCTTCCGTAAAGATAACTAGTATCCAGCCCTAGAATTCCATGGATACTTTGAAGCACATTAATGAGGTTCTTCCTCTAGAATTTCATCAGTTTAGCTGCAAACCCTCAAACTTGCTTTCAAGCTGTCCTGAATTGATACCCAGTGAAAAAAGGACTGAAGCTGTCATTCACGATAACCTGCTCATTTGTCACTGAAGGAAATGCTTTGGAGTATGCATTAGATGACCTTTTATCCAGAAAATTTTCTCATCCTCACAGAGAGAAATCTGACTCCTCAACTATGATGTCTAGTTTGCCTTTTTTTAGGGATATTTCTAATGTACTGGATCTAACATACTTTGCATTAAAACTAAATATGACTGTGCCATATATATATATATATTTAAAAAAAAAACAACCTCCTACCAACCTTCAAAAAACTTTGGTCAATTAATATCAGATATCTGTTACATTATTACCAGCTGTCCAAAATTCGGGTAGTCTGTAAAATGCGGATTCGATGGTTATGCCAAAACCCACCACCACTGATGATGTGGCCTTGGGTTGTTCTGTATTTTCTAAAGACAGTTTTTTGAAGACTGTAAACAATTAAGGGCAGGTAGTGAAAATAAGAAAATCAAGAAAATGAAATGAAGACAGTAGGGTTTACCTTGAAAAAGAACTTTCTCCGCAGAGTAAGACTGATGAACCAAAAAAAAACCCAAACCACCTGAGATCCCAGAAGAACCAGGAGTATTATTAAAAGTGACACTTTTATTAAATTAATAAATATGTCTGCTTTGGACAGTTGGTGCTATTGCTCTTAGTAAGGTCTAAATAGTGTGAGTTACTTGTGTGTGCAGCTTTTCACTGTACAGCATTGTGTAGTTAATATGGTTTCATCAAGAAATAACTGTGGGAGCAATGCTGTAGCTTTGGCAAAGTCAAGTTGCAACACTGCCTAGATTTTTATTTGAAGAAAGTACTATCTAATAAAGATGGTTTATGATGTCCCACAGTGTAATGTCATTTTTTCCAGGAAATATGATATTGTCTTTGCTTTTCCCCAGGATAGGTGAAGTAATTTCTGAGGCAGGAAGTACAGTTGTAGAGTTGACACTTCACAACCTTAGTTGAAAAAGCCTAGGAGTTGTATGCTTTGTAAGCCGTATACTTGCAGAGGATTTAATTAAATGCTATGCTTTCTTCCAAAAGTCTTCATAATTAAATGTATTGATACTCTAGTCCAGTGGTAGGTTTTTTAAAGAAAACACTTATTTTGACTGATAACATTCATCTGAGGTAATAGCAACAGTATAGTGTCAGTATTATTATAACATGGTTAATTAAGCTTAATTATTTTAATGACACTATATTTGCTGCATATACTCTGTTTAAACAGCATCACATTGAGGGGAAAACTCCCTGCTCATACTTCCTTGATATTTTTAATTCTTTTTTCTTGGTAATGGGGGATATGGTTGGTTTAAATTAAATAGTACTGCATTTCTTGTGCTGTGTCATTAAATTTTGTAGAATTTATACAGAAATAAGGCTCTTCACATGTGGCCAGTGCAATCAATACCTAGTATTGCGTTTATGTTTTTTTTCAATTTATCCTTGAATTCTTAACATAAAATTCTGTATGGTGTTGTTTATAGAGCTGTGCCAGTACTGAATAGGATAATGAAGTAAACTGCTGTCATAGATTATAAAACTAGATTAATATCTAATCTCTTACTTGCATAATATAGTCTAGAGGATTATCATTAATCAGCTTCTCTTTGAACTGTAAATATATGATTATATGATAATTTAATCCTTATTTTAAAATTCTGGTTATGGCAGTACAGTGAGAATGCTTGGTAGGTAGTCTAATAAAGTACCCTTGTTGTTTAAAAATGCTTTTAAAGCAAAATCTAGTGTGTTTCTCATTAAAATGAGAGGATAATACTGTTTTGCCTTGTACTTTCTGGAGAATTTTATTTTTAACTAAATGTTCTCAATATTTCATAATCTGCATAGTTTTTCCTTAGAAAGTTTGTCATTGAACTGAGAGAACTAGATGGTGTCCAATAATGGTCACATTAGTGCTTACTTCAACGTTGCTTTTTCTGTGTACACAGGGCAATGCTAACTGCTGATTACTGTGTTCTGTTAAAAGCTGCAACAAGTGTTTCTCAATGGTATCGCTACTCTCATAGAAATAGAACACAGACAAAGGTGAAAGATAGAAATGTGTGAAGTGATTTCTGAAAGTACTTTCTCTAAAGACAGTCTTACAATTCCTTTCATACTCAAAGTTCATGGATTTACTTACATCTCAGGAATTGTCAAATTTGGCATTCATGAAAGAAATTGAAGCAAAAAAGTCTACAAAGGACTGACAATCAAAAAGTATAAAAAGACAAATTGGGTATACTTGTGTAGAAATTATTGATGTTCTCAGAATTTTCCAGACTTTGGAAATAAAACATTGTCATTTTAAAATACCTTCCTAAGCCAATTATATAACTGAATACATTTATGTTACTGTCCACCTTTAAAGAAAAAACTAATAGAATCCACTGATTTTGTTTGCAGATTTTCAGGCGTTGTTGGTTGGTTTTCAAGAAGGCTTCCAGTAAAGGGCCCAGGAGGCTAGAAAAATTTCCAGATGAAAAGGCAGCATATTTCAGGAACTTTCACAAGGTAAGTCATGTCTTTCTGGTGAACTGAAGCATTACCTGTTTACCACTCATCCTTGGGAAGCGTGGTCTTGATATGTCTAGCTTGCAAACAATACGGTGAGTCTCGCTGAAAACCTAATCCTGACAATAAAAGCGCAGTAAAACATCTCTGAGTGATGCAGCTGAGATATCATACTGTTTTTTCCCAGATGAGCACAGAACCTTCAATATGTATGAAGTTACAGGATAATGTGGTCTTTTTTATTTAAACATTAGCAGTTCAGGAATGCGTAAAATTGGGTGCCTATTCAAATGTTTGATCAGTAATTATTAACTGAGTACTGAACAAATTCTGAAAATGCTAAATGCCTCAGTTGTAATGGTGACACTCATTGAATACATAAGGTTTTTCCCAGAACTCTGAGATTTACAAATTCTGTCAACAACAAGGATTTTTAGCAGTAATAAACGGGATTCACTGGGTGAGATACTCCCTGCTTTCTCTGTCATTTGCACTTCTGTGATGGGAAACAAGATATTTGAGCATGGGTTCTTCTTTCTGTCTTGTGAAGTACTGTTATCCCCCCCCCCCGCCGAAGTCTACCGGTAGACTTCACATTAGTTAATACTAAAACAGGGCAGGGCTCTGTGCTGTGCTTGTACTATCATCTTCTATCAAGTCATCTTTAGCTTATGTCATGTCAGTGTTAGATATTACATTAAAACTGTAAGTTGAAACACAAAGAAGACTCAACCAAGGGCCACACAGCAAGCAGTGAAAAAGTGTGGATGTAATACTAGATCTCTTGAAGGCAAATCTGATGTTTTCATCATAAAACTACAAATTGACCTTTAAGTTCTAGTGGCCTCTTGGTGTCTCTAAATGAAAAAATGTATATCTAATAAATTCCAGGCAAATATCCCGTGAATATTTGTAAGAAAAGAGCCCTGGTAATTTCGTACTCACAAAAATCCAACTTCTTACATTCATTTGCTGTCTAGGTTTAGGACTAGACTATCAGCACTTGCACTAATGTACCACAATGTCAGTGTTTGCTCCCTGTGTGGAGGAGGTCCACATTGGGCAAAAGTGATTCTTCTCTTCAACATAAATTTAAAAAAACCCGACCTTTTGCTTTCAAAATGTAACAATGATAGGTCTTTAAAAGAATTAATTGGATAGTTTGGGTTTATAGCTATGGCGGGTCCACCCTGGCTGGATGCCAGGTGACCACCAAAGCTGCTCTGTTACTCCTATCCTTGGCTGGACAGGAGAGAGAAAATACAGTGAAAGGCTCATGGGTTAAAATAAGGACAGGGAGAGATCAGTCTCCAGTTACCATCACAAGCATACTCATACTCAGGGAAATAATTTCATTTATTACTAAGCAAATCAGAGTAGGGTAAAGAGAAATAAAATCAAATCTTAAAAATACCTTACCCCCACTCCTCCCTTCTTCCTCACCTTAGCTTCATGCATGATTTTCTCTCCCTCCTCCCCACTCCAAGTAGCAGAGGGGGATGGGGAACAGAAGCTGCAGTCAGTTCATTGCACATTGTCTCTACTGTTCCTTTCTCCTCAGGGGGAGGACTCCTCACACCCTTCCCCTGCTCCAGCGTGGGGTCCCTTCCATGGGACACAGTCCTCCACATACTACTGCAGAGTGAGTCCTGCGCATAGGTTGCAGTTCTGCATGAACTGTTCCGGCATGGGTGCCTCCCATGGGGTGCAGTCCTTCAGGAGCAGGCCACTCCAGTGTGGGTCCCCATGAAATCACAAGTCCTGCCAGCATCTCCAGCATATGCTCCTCTCTCCATGGGCCCACAGGCCAGGAGCCTGCTCCAGCATGGGCTTCCAACATGGGCACAGATTTTGTAGAAGCCTTTGGGGGAAGTTATTTTTTTTTTTAGTTCTTTTTCGAGCATGTTATGCCTATAGCATACTTTATTTTTGAAAGGCCTCAGAAAGACTTTATATGTTGCTTGTCAACTGTTGTCATTGCAGAAAATAATATGAAATGCAAGAATTGTTTGAGAAGCTAAGAAAACAACATGGGGACAGATGCAGATGAATGTTGTAGTATTGATGGAAGAGTGACCATCTGCAAAATGGAAAGGAGGAGTGTTACTCTTTTCTATCCCTTTTTTCCTTTCTTATTCCAATTCTTGAGCACAAGGAGTGGGACGAGAAAGAAATGAATACTCTTCCCTATCTAAAAGGATAATGGGCTTCTGGCTGTAGAGAAAGAGGAATAGTACCATTCACTTGGATTGTATCCATTTTTCAAATAAAGCCATGAAATCATTTCTGAAGGTATATATTCAAAAATAGAAATCCTGAATCTTATTCTTTGGCTTGATTTTCTTTCTTTCAAGGATATTTTATTATTTCATAGTGATTATTCTCCTCAGTTGCCTCCATTCTGATAAATGAAATAGTGGATGTGCATGACTTGTGAATAGTCATCAAGTATAACTATTGAGGGAACAGTGCAGGTTTAAGTATAGGATCAAGTATAGTTATTTGACTGCTGGTATTGGATGAAAAAATTCCTGATTCTCTTTCTTTCTTTTCTAGAGCTGTTTATTAGTTTGTTATATTTTGAAGTTGTTCAAAATGCATATTTATTTCTAGCCAGTGCAAACTGTTAGTCCTGTTTTGAAATTCTCCATTTCTTTATTCACTCAGAAAGTATAAGGAGGGCATATGGTATGCAAGTTGAAGATTAACTCTGAGAATCAATGAAAAAATTATTAAATACCGAAGAAAGGAGAGCTGGTATTTTAAGAGACATTATAGATATTAAAATACAAGTTGCAGGCCTGACTCCTTATGAAAGGACAACATGCTTAAAGAGGCAAAAGGCACTGCTCACACTCTAATATTCATATAAGACTATATATATCGACCCTGAGATCCTTTTTCTTGTACAATCTTTCGTAACTAGTAGAAGAAAGGGGGTGGTATACAATGGGACTGTGATTGTCCACTGTGATTGTCTAGGAATTTATGTCCTTCAGACTTCCAGATCAGTCTAGGTTAAATTGGAAGAAGGTCTAGAAGCAGCACAGAGATTGTATTTTACTGTGCAATTTTTTTAGCTCTCATGTAGAATTATAGAAGAAAATTTTACATCTCAAGTGGAAACAACAAAAATTAGTATCTTTGATTTATCTGCATTCAAGTCAGCATCCAGGATCACAAACAGTACCCCAATAAAAGATCTCCATCAAGATCTCCACTGTTCCATGTTTGAGCTTGAAATGAGGCTCAATGAAATTCCTCTTTAAAGGATTTTACCTAGATGACTATATATCTTCTATACTTAGGTAATAAACTTGTGTACTGGGCAATGTGACTTCAGAAGGGGCTAAACAAAGGAAAAAAAACCCAAGAACTGGTAGCACAAAGCTAAGAGAATTAAAAATAGAGATTTTATGGTATACATATGCTAAATAAATATTTATTAGTGAGTAAATAAGCTAGCCTCTTTACAAAAGAGACTCCCTGCCCCCCAGCCAGTATCCACATTATATATGGGTTTATTTGTTATTCTGCAAATTCTGTAAATTGGTGTTGTGCATTGCTGCTGTGTTGTTTTTTTTAACTAGTTATTTTCTTATTATAAATAACAGTAAAGACATTAGTCCTAGACAAGTGCCTCCTGACAGCAGCAGTGCACATTACATTCATTAGCCAAAATGCGACCTCATTTGTTCCCTCCAGTTTCTGGTATCAAATTAAAACTTCTCATTACTGTAAATGTATATCATTACACTCTTGCTCAGGTAAGTTATAGCTTAGCTGTACTGTTTTTCCTTGAATATTCATTGTAGATGTTGTGCAGAACAGCTGTGTTAACTCCCAATGCTCCCTCCAAAGAGGGTATAAAATGGCAGTAGCTCTGTACCCATCCCAGGGGTGGGTAAGTTCTTGGTATCTGTTCCTAGAGTATCAGAAAGGGCCAAAACCAGACAGCACAGCTTTACCAGCTTAAAAGAGGGCATAAATAACAAGCTTGCCTATTTCTGTAATAGAAGATATAAGGTATTATAAAAAGTGAAATTCTTTCAGGCTTTGGAGACATATTGATCAGATAATACCAGTGCCTGTTACCCATTAGGAGAGGTTTACAGGAGCATTACAGAAGGTCAACATGGTTAAGTAGCAACAGGAAGATTACTAGAAATAAGAGCAAAACCTGAAGCGCATCCAGGTGAACTACGAAAAACGTTACACGGTTGGCCAATGAATTGGTAAAACGGAATTAGAAAGAGCAAAGTAAAGATGGAAGAGCACTCACCAGAATAGTTAAGACTGGTTATAAATACAGATTCTGAGCCATGAGGGGCAAACATCTTGCCAGAGACCCAAAAGTATGAAGAAAATGTGCAAAAAAAGAGAGTAGAAAGAAGCACTTTTGCATTGGGGTTTACTGTAGAGAAAAGTGACTTGTTCTAGTGTGGTTATGCAAGGGAGGATTCTGCAGAGATGCCTCTGTGTCATAAACTTGATCATAGATACTTCAGGACCAGCTACACAGAGAACATTGTTACTCAAGAGCCCAAATGGAACTTAAGGATGACAGCTGAATTACAAATGGCAGTCCATAAATGCCAGAACGGGAACCAACAAATAATGATTCTTCCATTCCTTGTAAAATTTCCAGTTCCACTCATGCATGCTTCTTTTTCACTTATAAGTTAAATAGCCTTTACCTGAAGCAAAGGTCTGTCCTTTGGGTCTGTCCCTGACAAGATGTAGCTGTTTTGGAGCAAGAGAAGTTTGAATCTGTAAATGCTAGTGTGCTCACCCTTCAAAAAAATAAATAGCTGATGTCTGGTATAGAGTTCAAGACTTACTGACTTAATCCCCCCAATATGTGAGATTGTTCTGTTAAGATTGTGTAAACAACAGCTGTATCTAAGATTTTGAGTTCTAAGTTAGCAAGATTAAAGTAGGATAAGATTTTTAGATTTATATTATTTAATAGTTTTTCCTGTAATTACATTCGATTATGATGAGCTTTATATAAATCTGAAAATGCAAAATGAAATAAATTGCACATTTTAGTAATGACTTCTGATAGTCAAAAATATATATGGGACAGATGGTGTTAAGTACATGTTATATAATGTGTCCACAAAAATAAATAATAATCAAGAAAGAGAATAGCAGTACCCTTTTAACTGTAATTCACTAAATTAAATTTGTGACCAGGGCCACACAATGGGAGATACCTTACAATTTTCTTTCACTGCTTGATTGTCCTGAAGAAACTTGTGGAATGCAATCCCAGTGATTTATGGCAAGTTCTTGTACCAGCTACAGCAGTTTCTTGAACAAGTCTTGGCATTGCGGTCTCCTGTGCATGTGTGCACAAGCACACACCTGTAGTTTCTGTGGTACATTCATAGTCCTGTTTGGCAAGAGGAAGGAGGGGACAGGTTATATTTCTGTTTAGGAACACTATATTCAGGAACAATAAGATTTTCATTCTTCTACAGCACAGTTCCTAGTCTGTAATTGAGATGGTCTTAAACTATGAGGTGCTTATTCAGGATAAGTGAATTCCTGATTAATTTGAAAACAACTAAATTTTGTCATCTATGTGCTAACTCATACAATTCTCAAATGTAATTACAACTCTGAAATGAAAAATTAAAATAGGGTAACATATTATAAAATAAAAATAAAAATATGGTAACATTACCATAATCCTTATAAGAACTTCTGTCCCTTTGTTTCCATGTAGTTACCTTTGGGTTGTTCTGGTTTGTTCTTTTCCTTGGTGTACTCTAGACACTGCCAAATTGCCTGTCTAAACAGTGTGAACTGGCCTACTGTTCCCTATGGTTTTGTCCAAGAGTCCCATTTTATTGTGGAGTATTTCAGACTCTTGTGTTGCTCATGTTCACTACAAATCAGAAGTTGTGCAAGTCTCCTTAAGGACATCTATAATCTGTCATGCTACTGTTATCACTCGTGATATTGCATGGCTTCTTAGATGCAAAGGCATTCTCAAAAAGGGAGTTGGATAAGTATCCATCAAAATGTACTTGTTAGCCTTGATTCATGTGCTTTTTGCGATAAGATATATTGTAACACTTGATTTGTGTCCAAATTTGAATATTACTTGAATTCCCCTTCTGTGCTTTTTTTTCCATGGTATAATTACTGTGCTGTCTGTTTCTCAAAATCTCAAATTCAAACCAGTCTGGTTTTGCTCTGTTGACCACTATGCTTCTCAATTAGTCTTTATTTTCTCATCTCGTTAAATTCACTCAAAAATTCATAGTCAATAAAACCTGAATAGGAACACCTTATTAAGATCTGGTCACATTCACAGATTTTGGATTTTTGCATTGAAAATCATCCCAATCTAAGAACACTTTCTCCTTTCCCTCTATTCCCCTTATGCTCATTCTTTAAAAGTATTGTCATTTTTTTTCCCACAGAATTTCTTTCAGAAAATTTCAAAATAGTGATCTCAAAGTAGTATTTTCTTAAGAACCCAGTGAATGTGTGTGTCTCTATTTTAGTTTTTAATACTATTTTGCAAGCTTTTATCTGCAAATAATCAAGAATGTAACAGTTATTTTTTGTAAGTCTTTGCTCTTTGATGCTGAAAGAGGTGCCCAAACGTAGTTTGTGTGATTTTTACATCCTTATTTTGCCAAGTCTTCCAGAGAAGAGATAACTAAATTTTCCTAAAAACTGTATTCTTATTTTTCCACATTTTGATACATAATTCTCTTCAAATATTTGTTTACAGCACTTTCAAGTAATACCTTCTAGTAAAATCATCTGGTTTTTATGGGAAGGTTATGAAGGACATTGCTTCCACAGGCTTCTATTACTCAGCTGATGAGATTAAAATGAACCCTATTTAAATGAATAACTGTTAATAAAATTACTCAGTTCTATACACCAAACAAAAAGATTTACAGTAATTATCAGATTCTGCTTAAAATATAGAAGTATTTGAACAACATAGTTGACCAAAGCAAGCATTCTATGCACCAGAAAGAAAATTGCAGGAATA
This sequence comes from Oxyruncus cristatus, assembly GCA_013399855.1. Classification (NCBI taxonomy): domain Eukaryota; kingdom Metazoa; phylum Chordata; class Aves; order Passeriformes; family Cotingidae; genus Oxyruncus; species Oxyruncus cristatus. The sequence goes on along the minus strand of VXAY01003767.1, from coordinate 888,203 downwards.
ATTGGAGCTGTGCTGGTAATAAAGCTGTTAATAGAGTCTGAGCACATCAAAGGCCAGCATGCAAACTAATAAAACAAAATCTTTTTCAACAAAGATTGTATTAAGGCAATAACATCTTCTTTCCGTAACAATGTAATGAAGAAATCTAATTGAGCATGCTGACAGGACTTTGAGCTCCTACAAACATGGATCTAAAATGCATAAATAGTCCCATCCTGTGTAGGACTCCATTCATCCATCTAAACCTTGGAGTCACAAAGTCAATTGAAGAGTCAGTTCACAGGGTAAATAAAGAAGCAATGTCAATGGGTGGTGTTAAACTCCTCAGCAATGGCATCAGTGGCTGAATCTAAGTATCAAGGAGGGAAATAAAAGTGGGAAAAGTAAAATAATCTCTACTTGTAACACAAAGCATCACCAAGACCTGTTAGTGGTTGTTCTTATATAAGAATCCATGTACACTTTGTTACAGTAAATTCATAGTAGTAGTTGAGTGTATGTAAAATTTGGCAGCAAAGGGACTCTCTTGCCCTTACAAATCAGCTGTTTATGTAGAAGCCTGTATTCCCATTATGTTATTAAAACAAGCTGGAAGACTGAAACTTTTTCTTGGAAAAAAATAATACTGGATAGGAAAGGAATGTCTAAACATTTCAGCAGGAGGAGAAAAAGAATTATGATGTAAAACTTCCAAAATGCCATTGATACATAGAACAATTCGGGACCTCTGGAGCCCATGTAGATCAATCCCCTGCTCAAAGCAGCATCAGTCAGATCACATTGCTCATGGCCATGTCCAGCTGGGTTTTGAATATCTCCAGGCATGGGGGCTCCATAATCTCCACAAAACTGAACATGAAGTCCTGCACCTGAGACCTGACCACCAAAGCAGTAAAAGAGGCTGGGAACTGAATGGCTGGAGTGCAGCTCTGCTGAGAAGGCCCCGAGGGTCCCTTTGGGCAGTGGGCTGAGATGAGCCAGCTGTGAGGCAGCAGTGAAGGCAAACTGTATCCTGGAGAGCCTCGGGAGGAGTATGGGCAGCAGAGCAAGGATGCTCAACCTGGAAGGCTTCTCTCTACTGAGTGCATATTAAGCCATACCTGTAATATTGTGCCTAATTCTGGTCTCCTCACTGCTCTATTCAAGACAGGGAAAAAAACAGAGAGTGCCAGTGAGGAATTTGGAGGTTGGAGAACTTGAGGAATGACTGAAGGAACTGAAGACTGAAGGAAAGACTGAAGGAAGGTTTGCACTGGCAAAGAGAGAAGGCCTGGGGCAACTAATAACAGGCTTCCAGTTTTAATAAGGTGGCTGAAGTGTTCTCTTCTCAAGGATGCCCAGGGGAAGAACAAGTGGCCATGGGCAGAGGTTACTTCAGAGGAAATTACCTTGATATGAGGAATTAAAAAAAAATAGCCCTGAGAACAACTAAACATCAGATTAGGCTGAGCAGAGAGGTCAGTATTTCCTTACTGGAAATCTTGAGGGCCTAGCTTGGCAAAACCCTGTGTAACCTCATTGAAGACGCTGCTTTTAAGATGAACCAGGAGTTCCATCCAACACAGACTTTCTTGTGAACTATGAATTAAAGTTGCTACTAGCTCTTGATATATTCCTGAGCCACATGTATTGTGTCAAACTGGTCTTGCCCTCTCCAGAGTATATTTCAGCTATTTTTAGTGATGGCAAAAATATACTTAATCTTCCTAGTGTCCCTTAAAACAGTCTCAAGAGAACTCTTCTTTGAACTGCTCATGTGTTATTGCCTTAAAGCAGAGAACACAATGTGTCAGTTATGCATATTCGGCTTTTGCCGTGAAAATCTAGCCATGTTTTGGCAAAGTTTAAAGCCTGGCAAACCTGTGTTTTGTGTGTATTTTTTTGAAACACTTCTGACTTTGACAGCTAAAATGTCACATGTAATCTGTAAAGCTTCAAATATGATGGAAATTCAGATAATTTTCTCTCTTGAGTAATGAAATATGTTTCCCCAGTTCTTTCAGAGCTAAAGCCTGACATTCACTGTAATAACTACTTGTCATTTCTGTAGACTAGTACAGGGACAGGTGTTTGAGATGAGATCATGGAGCCATTCTCTGTATGTATATCCTCTGGCACTTGGTAACAGGGAAAGGAAAATCATTAAACTAAAACTTAGAGAAGAAATAGACCAAATGGAGCAAGAGAGAAAAATAAATAAATGTTCTGCCACTCTGTGAGAGACCTTATTTGTCAGATATCTGTGAGAAATATCAAGGTTGATAGAAAGCTGGCTGTTCAAAGAATTGATATGAGCAATGCTAAAGCGAAGAATAGAATGGGAAAATTTTGAAGAAAGTGTATATTACTAGAGGTAATAAATCTATTTCAGTTGACTGCACAAAGCCAAGGAGACTGGTGCTGAAATAAAAATCCTAACAAGGAAGTGAAGAGCATGAACATAGTCTCCCTCTTCCACTCCATTATACCTGGGGCAAAGACAGTGTTGCAGCAGGACAGGTGCACATTAACAGAAAGCAAGGAGGGATTGTTCGGTTTTTGGCACCCAAGCAAATTGCTCTCTGATGATACTACCTCATTTGTTCCAGCAGCTGGGAGGTTGCACTTCTCAGACATTGCCCAGGAGTGGCCAGTTCTGAAATGCGAAGAGCATGTGTTTGGCAAGAGGATTTCAGTAGCAGGGACCCAGATGAAGCTGGGGAATAGGCACTTAGGAGAAGAGAGACTGGAATTAAGGTCTCTGAAGCAGGTCCTCACTGGTCCTTGGGGGAAATCAAGAAGAAACACAACTGAGCTAGGATATAAAACAGCTGGGTTCTGCTGTGGAGATTTGCACTAACCAAACTCCCCTTTTTAATGCAGTTGTTGAAAAACTGAGTCCTGGATATCTTAAATTCAAATCAAAAGTTTAAAAGACGTATTTTTGACTTTCATTTGTTTTCATCATACAATTCCTTGTTCATTCCCTGCCAATACAATCCACACCACTCAGAAGTGAGGAAGGCGGGAAAGAAAATTATTATTTCTGAAATTATCTGTGTGAACTATACTTGTGTGATGACCATTACAGAAGAACTGTAAAAGAAATCAGGTTGTATACCATTAAGTCAGAAAAACAGTATGAATTTAAGACAATCAAACAAATTTATAAAGCCTCTATTCAACAGAATGGTGTTTGTAATTTTTTCTGACTGCAGTGAAAAATAGTTATGAAAAATCAAATGCAATCATATAATTATGACAATGTGTATCATAATATGTACAGACGAATGTATGTATAGAAAAGGTGCCAATAAACATAAAGGTATTTATTTGTCTTAAGATACAGGGTAGGAAGGCTGTAAATCACACCCAGTAGCGTCCACCGCAATAAACAAGAAAATGATGGACTAGACCTATAGAACTAGTAGTCAAAGTAATATTAAGGTCTTCCTTTCCTAGCCTTTAGAACTTGACTGTGCTTTTTTTATTTTTTTCCAGTATTCTCTGTGTCTATTTTCACTATTCAAATGTATACTACATAAATAATAAAAGTTCATGATGAAAATTAAAGACCTAATTATCTAGCCTGCTGTTTATAACACTAGTAAAACAATGTTATGTCAGAATTTTTTTTTTTTCTTTCCTAATAACAAAATTTTCCCTTGAAGCTACTCTGAATTATGTGTCTGTGCTGCTGGGGAATGTTACCCATTTTGATGTGGAAATGGAAGTAGGCATGGGGCCTTGTACAATAACTATAAGAGGAAACAGATAGGTACAAACAGCAGGTTTTGGTATATGAGGGAGGGCAGACAGGTTTGTCACTGTAATTTACTTTTTCTTAATAAAGAGAGATGAAATATAATAAGTCTTATGAGTACTAGGTTTCATTTAAGGTTTTGATTTACTTAGAGTAAGGGAGGCATTGCAACATAAAGAGCAATTTATTATGAAAATTAGCACAAAACTGTCTAATTTTGACTTCTTACTAGAAGGAAATTTGAAATTCAAATCACTGCCTGATGAAGGTTATTAAAAATGCATCAGAATTGAAAATGTAGCTGTATGTAATTGTCATAATAGATACTCGAAATTAATTTGTCCCCGATGACAATTAAGCTAAAAGAATTTTCAAATTATCAGCCAACAAATTTCAGTTAATTTTAGAAACAAATAAAGTGAAAATATTTCAAAAAGTTTGTTAAAAAACCCACTCTCTCTTAAAATAATCCTAAAAGAAGGATTTTTCTGTTTAGAATTGTTCCTTTTCTTGTTTTCCAAATTACTTCACTCTTTTAATTTTCTTTTACCTCATGTTTGCTTTATTGCATTTTTCTCTCTTTCACCTTTTTCTCCTAAAGAATTCTGGACTACATGTACAGGCATGGGCTGAATTTAGATTAAACTAAAGAAATCAATTTTCTTTCTATATCTGGTAGTTTTTCGTCTAGTTGATGCATTTCTCTGATGAGCATCCAGGAATCTTACAGGTAGTCTGATGCTGTTAGTACTTCCTTCGGAATATCTGAAATGCCCATTGTATCTATGTTTATGTTTAAGAACAGCGTCAAAGTCCATTGGATTGGGAGTTATTTTTTAAAGACACTGGGACAAATTTATACCCTTTAAAAAATCAACAGAGGAAAGTTTTTCTAAAAAGTAATGGTTTTGTGCTGGGTGTGTATTTATTGTTTTAATGCTTTCTAAAACCAAACCAAACAAAAAAGTTTAGGCTGGTGGATATGTCTGTGGTTGTGCTTCTGCATGCACACACCTGGGCTTGCACCAATTGCTGTTGTCCGCGACCAGCAGTGTGGCAGAGACCCTGGCTGAGTCCTGTACCTGTGTGTGTCTTCCTCCCCTTTGGCAAAAGGTGGTGAGAAAGGCAGGAACAGGGTGGGCGATGTCTCTTCTCCTTTCCTGGCTAATGTAATTTATTTTTTCCAGAATACAGCTCTTGATACTTCAGCAGATACTCAGCATCTGAGAGGTCCTTAAAATCTACATCATGAGTTTCCTCTCAACTGTGACTTTTTTTTCTCCTGTGAGTGTTGCAATGGGAGTAAGCCAGCCTTTGTCACCTGATTCTGACCCGAGGCTCCCCAGTGGATTCAAGATCTGGCTGAAGTGACCTGCAGCCAGAGTTAAAGTCTTTCACAGTTTGAAAGGGATAGGAAGGGGAGTTAAACCTGTGGCTCAGCCACTGGTGTCATGTATGGCATAGATACAGCCATAACAATTTACATGCATTGAAAGCCTGTGGTTACTTTTAAACACTCCTGACCCAGTTTGTCAGTCCAGTGAGAGCTTTCATGGTTGGGGTTATACCTAGCAATTTAGTAGGAAGAATTATATACCCATCACTTACTGTGCTCAAGCAATTACTGCACGTAAGTGATTTGTTTTCAAATTTAGTCTGTGTTAATAAACACTTATTTTTAATTGAGCTGTTCTAACAAGATAAGTTTGGAAACTATTACAAGTCAGCTAATTTAAGTGAACCAAGAGAAAAATTTTAAGGAAGTTTTGGAAAAGTATGTTTCTACTTTTCTTTCTAGTCAAAGACAGGTAACATATTCCTTTTAATTAACCAATAGCTTTGGCCTAAAAATTGGCAAGATCTGGGCATAATTATGTACTTCAAGAATGTTAAAAGCAAAAACTCTAAAACATGGAAACAGTTTCTAGCAGTATATTTTAGAAGCTTCATAATGGTATTAACACTCATATATTATTAATTCATTTACACATTCATTGCGAAGTGTTGTCTTACTACTCTACTTGGATAATTAAGCTACAGTAATGAAATACCCCATTTTATTTCTCAGGCATAAACATTGTTTGCATGCCTACTAATTCTAACAGGAAGTTAGGTATTGAAAGCATTTTTTTTATTTTATCTGAAATTTGGAAAGATAATTGTGAAACCTACTTTATTTCAGTTGTGAATCATCTTCACTCTCTGCCATCTCTCTATCATGGTGTTACTTTTCTAGTGTGAGCCTGGGTTTCAAATTAGAGTGTTCTTTCAGTATTAAGGCAGTAGTTTAAATTTTGTCAACATTCATTTTTAAGGAAGTCTGTATTTTCCCACTTTTATTTTAATGCTATACAGAGTAGTCTGGTATTCAGATAGCACTTCAAAATGAAAGGTCAGATTGGAAAACATGTTTCGAAGGTTCTTTAGGACAGCGAGGAAATGGGATTGGGGAGAACTGGGATTTTTGTATTGCAAGTGACTGTCTGTACAAATACCCTTTGAAGTGTGAATGCATTTTTTTTAAGTATGTATTTAAAAATCCTAGTTAAAATTTTGTTAAGGGAATAGGTCCGTGTACACACGAACTGATCATATTTTAACTATTGCTTTAAAACACCAGGCTACCAGCCAAAAGTAGAATAATCCCAGTAGGCTGGTTGTTTTCATGTGTTAGGCAGCAGCTCAATGCTGGCAATATTAGAGCAGCATAGTTTGATAAAAAGTAACTTGGCTTGGGAAAATCCCTACATCCTTGCCTACTAAAGGTAGCTTATATGACTTAATGTGCTTACTCTGCCCTGGTAGGTTTGACTTACAAACACTGTCAGACAATCTAGCATTTAAGGTGGCATAACAAAAGCTAGTCAAGCAAGTTTGGTTTCCATTCTTAATTTTTTAGATTTCATTGAGACAAAGTGAAGAGTTTGTAACTGCTTATGTGGTAGGTGGTCGGAGTACAATGTGAAAATGGGTACCCTGGTGGTAGCCCATGTGAAAATCAGATATACTAATATTTAGCAATAGTGAAGACTTCAAAAAAAATGAGAGAATTGAGGTAAATATTAAAAAAAAAATTTCTCTTGCATTTCTTTAAATTTTTAAAAATTCAAATAGTTATTTTATTTTGTATTCAATCTAAATTTACATAATACCATCTACATTCTCCAAAAATGCTGAAAAATTTAAACTTCTTCATTTTTTTAAATCTCAGTTTTATCTGGAAGGGAAGAAAGAATTATTCATTGTCCATCTACTTTCAAACATATGTATATTTCTTCCCATCAAAGTTCACTTTCTTGCCCTGACATTACTACCTTATACTTAGCCTAATTTATTTTTTAATATGTGCATTCATTCTGTCTGGTTTTGTTTTTTATTTTTATCATCTACTTTTTCAGTTAAAAGACAAGATTCTTGCTGTTGTTATAGGCGTGGTTTCCATTTAGTACTTACAGGGATCAACATTTACTTGGTAGAAGTTTCTTAAACACTTAATCCTCTGAAATAGCAGCTGGAGACATGCCCTAGAGGTTGATATGCCATTCCTCGGCAAAATTCCTTGAGGGTGTTGTTACCATAACAACTTATATTCCAAGGGTAAATCCGCATGCAGAGACGGGGAAAACTCTTCTGTTCTCTTTGTGAATTGTTTTTGCCTTTTTATGATCCATTCTTTCACTACTCTGATCTTGGGATTTCTCCTCTCCCCCATTATGTTGCTTTATTATGTTTCTCTTGTAATCTCGTGGTTTAAGACTTGCTATTCTTTCATGAAATGTTTTTTTTTCTTTTTTTTTTTTTTTAATACCTCCTAGTATGTTTTTACCTCAAGTCATGCTTTCCAGTCTCTTGCTTCCCCTGGTCCTATTGTTGATTGCTGTTCTTTTTCAAAATATGCTGAAGTCAGGAAAATGTGTTTTATCTTAAATACTCTAAATGTCTAATACCCTAAGGGTTTGCTGAAACCCACAAAGGTCCAGATATCTTTAGAGGTTTGTTAGCATCCCTTTCTTAGACTCAAAAGTTAATGGAACTGAAGAGTTCTCTTATTCAGCTCCTGCTCACAGTAGAGGCACCTCTGAGGTCAAAGGTCTGAGCAAACGTGGTTGCACAGGGTGTTGTCCAGTTGGGTCACCAGGCGTGGAGACCACAGTCTCTCTGGGCTGCCTGCCCCACTGCTGGGCTGTCTTCCTGGTGAAAACGTTGCTCCTCGTATGCATCCTCAACATCTTGTCTCAATTTATGCCCTCAGTTTGTCCTTCTTCCTCCTACCAGGCACAGCTGTGAAAAGCCTGACTGTTTCCTACATAAACTCCCTGCAGGCACTGGGGGACTGCAGTTTGATGCCCCCAAAGCCATCCTTTCTGCAGGCTGGAGCAGCTGCTCTGCATGGGGCAGGGGGTCCAGCTCTGGCTGTCTTGGCAACCCTCTGCTGAGCTCACTTTGTCTCATCAATTTCACTGGAGTCCCCAAACTGGTCATGTTGTTATAGATGCGATCTAATGAGTGCCGAGTAAAGAAGAAAAGTCACTTCCCTTGATGTACAGTCTGTGCTTCTGTTAATGCAGGCATTTCCCTGGTCCCAAAGGTCTTTATGCTTTTCAGGCAGCACACTGCCTTTTTTAAAAGCCAAGATCACATCCAGCTCTGTCTGAAGCTGTAACAAAACTTCTACTCTGTGGCAATTGGATTTAGTAATGTCAAAGGAGCTGCTACTAGCTGCAGATAGTATGACTGAAAACCAAGCTGGAGGCAGATGTTTAGTTGCTTTGAGATCCTGTCTGTAGTCCTTTCATCCGCAGTGAGCCAACATTTCGTTTTCTCCTTTTGCAGACTGGCAGCAGCATTCAGGGTAGTGTTTTAGCATGTTGGTGCCTCCTTTGCCCTTTTCTTGAGATGATAGTTAACAAAGGTCTTGCTTCTTATATCACTGTCTTGTTGTTGCCATGCTGTCTCTGTTTTGAGGTGGTTCTTTAACTGTCTGGGCATCACTCACTAGAGTCCCTGCTCCTTGCCACCGCATTGGCTTTTGCTCTGTTACATTACTGCTTGCATGGTGTTACACAACAGATGGTAGTATGTGGGCCATTATTAAGAAATAAGAGGATGAAAGGTTGCATTTTGTAGCTCTCTCTTCTGCTTCACTTTTTTTAGTTGGAAATTAAATGACAGGAGGGTAGTGTGCAATGCAAAACAGAAACCCACTTATGTAAATTCAGACCTTTTCCTCTGCCCAGGCAATTTCCAGGTTTCTGCACAGCGGAAATAACATGCAGTAGATGGAGCTGCAGAATCATTTCCCACTCAGTTTCATATGGGAGGCACATGTTCGGAAGAATTCAAGTAGGATATAACCCTTATGCACTTATGACTTTATGCACGATTTTTGTGGTTTTCATCTCTTTTGGACTTCCTTCCTTATTTACTGTGGAATTATAATTTTTGTAGTGATGCAAATGTAATATGTGATTTGGAAGTAATATTTCTGTAGTTGTGGAAGAGTTATCTGTTTAAATGTATAATTTGATCACCAGAACCCTAGATGTGATATGTACATATAGTCTTTACATGTTCAGGTAACATAAAAGTAGATCCTAGATCTTCAGCTGCATGGCAGATTTTTAGTACAACAAGCAAACAAATAAATGTCCGGTGTAGGTCAGTGATGAAGTATGATAAATTAAAGAGGAAATGTGTTAATTTTTTCTTAAAATCCTTCCTCTTTGATAGAAATAAACATTGTTCCAAGGAAAGTAGTCAGAAAACAGGTAAATTACATTGACTGTTAAGAAACAATGCATCCCAGTTAATATAAGCTGTTGCTTAAAATAAGGGTATTTAGTAATTTAATAGTCTTTCACATCTAAGAATATAATAAAGATATCTAAAAGAAAAGACAAAATAACACAGATTCCAAACATGTTAAAGAATAGGTATCTTAAGATGCATTGACAGTGACCGTTTTATAATATATTTTGCTAGCATAATGAAAATGATCTTGTAATTATTTCCTCTTATTTACCTAAGTAACAAATGCTCTTTCAAAAAGAAGACTTTAAACTGATAGAACATGGGTCACAGGAAAACTGTAGGTGTTTTTTCCTTGTAAAAATAGGCTCTAAGCATGGGTGAGTTGTTTCGACCAGTGCTCGGATGGAGAGAAGAAGGGAAGTTCTGAAATGTCATGTCAAGACAGGCAAGGGCTAAAGTGGTTTTAGAGAGGCCAGAAGTTTGTTACTAGCAGTAGTTACTTAATCTATTATCTGATCTGGCTAGACAGAGGTAATTGTCTACTTCAAAGGCTTGGTCTGCTGTTCAGAGGTTTTATTTTCCATATAACAATCCTGAATAATTTTCTTAATCGTCAGCCTATACCTGTGTATCTTGCTTGGATTTAGGCCATGGCTACCTGCCACTGCAGACCTTCTTATATTAGTAATTTTCCTGCACTTGAATTATTTACTAGGAATTCACAGCATGAGTTTACTGAAATTAAATTACAGTTGGTTTAGCTAGAGACAAGTGGAGTTAGACTTCTGAAATCTATCAAGATATTTTTAATATGTTTTCAAGTTGGTTGGCACAGAAATGCATTTAAACTAATATAGATCAATCCTTTTGTGTTTCTTGTAACTCAGTCCCCTGGCATCAGACAATGCTTGGGCATTCTGACAGGGAGTAGGGAATTGAAGCAATTTGGTATTAGCATCAAATTTGGGGTCTTCATACGGAAATGTGACTTCAAGTTCCTGTGAATCTCTCAGATTATGAATGATTCTCATAAGATATCAGATTAGGGAAATCTTCAAGGAAACAAAAATTTAGTTTTTTTTTTTTCGAAGTGAGGTCATTAGTTTTCTACTTTCTCTGATCCTCCTGCCTTTGTGACCCTATAACATGAGATTTGTTAACTGTTGGTTCATTTAAAGGAGTCCTTCTTAGCTTCTCTTTTTTTTAAGCTTGATGCACTGTTCTGTATTTTATTAATTTATTTTATTCAGAAAAAATTATAGATTTTTTTTTTATACTGTCATGATAGAAAGAAACAGAGAGGTTCTTTTTCTTTTCTTTTTTTCCTTACGGTTGATCCACCCACATGTGGCTAGACAGCGTTTACAAGGTGTTGATGTTTATGGACTTTGACCTTATCTGCAGACCAAGATAAAGAAAAACTTGAGAATGAGAGGAAGTGCATTGCATTACTTGAAGCAATATTTGGATAATTCATGAGATAGCAAAAAGCTTATGATGGGATCTTTTACTTTCTTGCTCAGTGCTTGATGTACATCTCTGAAGAGGTTTTACATTTTGGTGAACAATCTGAGACTCATTAAAAAAAAATTGTGTCCCGATCAAGTGCATTTATTTTCAGCTGTGCTTTTAAGGAATATTTGAGGTGATCCAAATTCCTGACTGTGAGAGGAATGAAGTTACAGTAACGAACATTGCTGTGTAGCCTTGAGCCCCTGATGCAAGCCATGCCTAGTTTAATTTTGCTGGAGTGAGATGCTACCGATCCTAGAAATTATCCTACCTAATGGCCCTTCAGGCTTATGTAGGCTTTGATGTCCATTCATCGAATATTAATGAGAATTAAAGGACAGGGTTGTCTCTAATATAGTTATGTCAAACCTCCAAGAAAGAAAAAAACCTGTTAGATATGAAAAAAAAAACCTTGTCAAAGGAAAGTTTGTTAACATATAAGTTAAGTAACAATTCTACATCTTTTCATCAACCTGTGTTAAATGGTCTTTCCAGAGGAAAAGTGAAGTGGTTTTGGAGACTGATACAAAAACGGATCAACAAACTGAACAGAAAAAAAGAATCAACAAGGAAATGTATGCGTGGGCTGTTGAGTGATGAACATATGAGGCAGGAATTATTGATGAGGAGTAGGAGAACTGAGAAATGGTCCAGGTGCTAAGAGTCCTTATTACATACCACACTGAGCAACATATGGAGAACGGCACTGAATGGTAGCACCACTGGCTAGTAAAGAACATCTAAGTTAGCAAACTAATAGTAGTGAAAAGTTGTAAACTATAAAGGATATATTTAGCTACTGGAAGAAATCAAAGGATAATGTTAGGCAAGAAAGCAATTTGCAAGATTGCTCACTGAGCAGGTATTAATAGGGATTTTATTTATTGTTGAAGTTAATTTCATTCTAGAGAGTTACAAATGGGGAAAATAAGAAAACTGATTTTCAAAGTTTTTGTTGGTTTTGGTTTGTTTGAACTTTGCCAAAGCTTTAGGCAAAGTATAATCCCATAATGGGAAAATACCCATCTTTTTCTGGGAAAATCTAGGTAAGACTCTTACATGTGTAATGGCACAGTAAATTTTCCCTTTTTTTTTTTTTTTCTGCTGGTACAAGTTAAACCATGATCTAAGTAGTTTCAAAATACTCTTTTGTTGTTGTGAAGAACAGCCATTATAATACCACAGGGAGCAGATTTTGGTATAATATTCCTTCCTTAAAAAAAATAGAAGTATTTAATGTACTATTCATAAAAAAGGAGGACTTTTTGTATAATTTTTCAACTTTATTAGTATTTTAAAACCATCTTAAAGTCTACAAAGAGATGTTCTAAATTATTTCAAAGCAGTTCTGATTTTTTATGGGGTTTTTTTGTCTTTTTGGTAGCTTTGATACTTTTCTCCATTTAAGAGGGTTTATTGATTAATATGTTTTTAAAAATTATAGATAAAATTTAAGACAGAGCTTTAAAAATCCCTGAGATAAAGCAGTCTGGTTGCCAAGGCAAAGTTAATTTTTTCCTTCATACAAAATAATCTAAACTCTCAGGTGTTTATTCTTTAATTGTAAGTGTTCAACAAGTAGAGAAATGACTCACGCTTCACTGGCATTAAACCCAGAATTCAGAATTTGATTAACTTAATTCTCTCTAGCAGTGGGAGGATAGACTTTCACAGTCTTGTCTCTGTCTTTCTGCCCTGATTGTGTAGGGAAGCATACAGTAAATTTTAAAAGATGAATATGGAAGCAAATATTCATCTCTATTTGATATTGAAAATTACATAACAAATAGAAATACTGAGACCCTTATTTGATAATATCACCCCTCTTGTTGCTAAAGTCAACTTGTGTTCCTGAGATGTTAACTGCTGGGATTTCTTTCTGTCAACCTCTTGACTTGCCCAACAGATAAACATAAAATTACTCCTTCAGCTTGTGTATGGTTTGGTGTACACAAGCCAGGAACATGCTCTTTCTGCAAAGGATGGTAATAGTATCCTGGACTGCTTTAGGCAGAGTGTTGCCAGAAAGTTGAGGGAGGTGATCCTGACCCACTACTCTGTGCTGGTGTGGCCACACCTGGAGTGCTGGGTCCAGTTCTGGCTTCCTAGTATCAAAGAAGCATGGGCTTACTGGAGAGAGTACAATGAAGAGTCAAAGAAAGAATGATGGGACTGGCTTGAAGATTCTCATCTATTAAGAAAGACTGAGAAAACTGAGACTGTTTAGCCTGAATATGAGAAGGCTTGTTCATTATATACTTATTAATGAGAATATTCTCTGCACTTGAAGGGTTTAGAGAAGACAGAGCCAGGATCTTTTCAATGATGCTCAGTGACAGGACCGGGGGCAGTGGGAATATACTGAAATGCAGAAGGTTCCCTCTGAATATCAGGAAACACTGAACAAGCACTGATACAGATTGCCTAGGAAGGTTGCTGAGCCTGGAGATACTAAAAAATCATCTGGATATGGTCACAGGCAATTAGTTCTAGGTGGTCCTGCATGAGCAGGATGGCTGGACCAGATGACCTACAGAGATTCCTTTCAACTTCAGCGTTTCTGTGAATCTGTGAAATGTGCTGCTTTCTCAGATATGATGGGGCTGAGTGCTAAAGCTCAGTTACTTTTTTCTCCTTTTTTGTTTTTTTTCTCTTGTTAGCTTGCCCAGTGAAATTAGTTATTTTTCCTAAAATGTGTATAAATTCCCTCTATCCTCAGAATATTATAACAACAATTATTATCTCTTTTGGTTCTTGTAAAACAAAGCATTTCAGTGAGAAAGATATAATTTTTAAAGAATTTTTTCAACTGGCAGAAATATTTTTTCCACCCACGTTAAAACATTAGACAAGAAAACAGATATCTCACAGTATATCATGATAGTTTCTAATGGGTCCATTTTTGTGGAAAGTTACACACAAGAGGAATATGACCAGAGAAGTGATTCTGCCCCTGTACTCAGCACTGGTGAGGCCACACCTGGAGTGCTGTGTCCAGTTCTGGGCCCCTCAGTTCAGGAAGGATATTGAGGTGCTGGAGCAGGTCCAGAGAAGAGCAACCAGGCTGGTGAAGGGACTTGAGCACAAGTCCTGTGAGGAGAGGCTGAGGGAGCTGGGGTTGTTTAACCTTGAGAAGAGAAGGCTCAGGGGAGACCTCATCGCTCTCTACAACTCCCTGAAAGGAGGTTGTAGCCAGGTGGGGGTTGGTCTCTTCTCCCAGGCAACCAGCAGGAAGACAAGAGGGCATGGCCTTAAGCTGTGCTAGGGAAGATTTAGGTTAGATATCAGAAAGAAGTTCTTTACAGAGAGAGTAATCAGCCATTGGAATGGGCTGCCCAGGGAAGTGGTGGATTCTCCATCCCTGGAGGTTTTCAAGATGAGGCTGGACATGGCACTTAGTTCCATAGTCTAGTAACTGTGGTGGTGTTGGATCAATGGTTGGACTTGATGATCTCCGAGGTCCTTTCCAACCCGTCTGATTCTATGATTCTGTGACTTCTGTGTGAAACTACAAATGGCACAAAAAACCTTGACTTAAAGAAAGAAAGTAAAAGTTAGGGAGTTTGGAAGAGGCAATTCATATAACTTTTCCTGTCACATTGGAGTTATAAGAAGTTTTGTGCTGTCTAGGGAGGCAGTATGATTCCACAGATAAAGAAAAATCAAAATGGATCCCCTGTGGCAACACAGGCTTGGGATGGGCAGGCTGGGAGCAGACCTGTGGGTAGGGCCCTGGATCTTGTTGCAAACTGGAGTTAGTTTTCCTGAAGGCTGTCAAGATAGACCCTAGGGCAGTCTTCAGTTCTAATCTCAAGTTCATCATCAGCACATACACTTTCCATTTCATGCTTGTCTCACTTTCTTTTGCTGGCTTCTTGATGCCTCTCGCTGCTCATCTGCTATAAATATTATTTGAAATATCTTTGCCCCAACATGTTCCATTTCTTTACTGCACCATATAAAATTTCTGTTGTCTTTAAAACATTCCTTCCAGCCTATGAGAAGGAATGCTAGACCTGTATACTGGGAGCATAAGAATTTCAAAGCAAAACAAAAAACCTGTACCTACATTTAGTCCATTTTTTCTCTAGTCGTAGATGACCAGACTCATATGGATGACATTTTTTTTAGAAATTAATTCTGCCTGAGGCAAATGTCCTGCCTGAGTAAACCAACTATAAACAGATGAATTTTGCCCAGAGTTCCAAGAAACTGAGAATAAGCTTTTATAATTTGAGGTGTTAAGCAGATTTATATCAGCTGTGCCACCAGCTCTGGTTTTAATAACATATTTTTCTTCCATTTGTATTAATTGTAGTTATCTACTTGCATCAAAAGAAAACGGAAATAGATTGAATTTTTTATGCCGTAAATTTGCTGGAAGGGTATTTTTTTGTAGATAAGCTTTTCAGATATTTAGAAAATAAAATAAAACTTTGAGTTCTTTTGAGGATGACTGTTACGCTTTAAAGACAGATGAGGATCTATTCTTACAAATGTAGTGATACTATTTGACATATTAATTGAGTTACTGCACTTAACTAATAAAACAATGTCCTTCCTACATTAGGTTTTCTATTTGATGTAGTTTCTGAAACTGGTCCAAGTTGTATGAATATAGAAATTGAAAAATAGATTGCAGAAAATCATAAAGCTGACGATGTCATTGTAAACTATGATTCCACTTTATTAGAGAAATAGAGCATTTCCTTTTTAATACATTATATTTTATAGAAAGTTTTGCAACTTTAGATTCTACCTATTTATGTGTTTTTATCAATTGGAAGGCTTATAAATATAAATAATCTTAGAGAGTGTTGAGGTTTAGGAATGGTATTGCCCAGTTTAGTTCTCCCACCAAGACTTAAACCCACAGTATTGTTCACTCATTCCCTCCTTCCCTTCCCCCTTCCTGGTCTGGAAGGACGGAGTTGAGATTTGAAAGCACAAAAGGTGCAAATCACAGGTTGAGGTAAGAACAATTGACTGGAAACAGTGATAAGAAAACTAGCAGTAACAGCAACAATATTAATAACAAAATGTGTAAGGCTAAGAAAAAATTTACACGGAAAGCCCATGCCAAATATGGACCGACTCTTCCCCACCAGACTTTCTCTCCACTGGAAGGAACACCCTTCTGGGAAGCAAGAGTCCCTTATTTCCACCCCTGGCAATGTAATATGCAATAATATCTGGACCTTAAACAGGACCCTCTCCCAGCTTCTGTAAAAAATTAACGCTGACCTGGCAGAAACCAAGGCGGGGGGAAAAACTGTTCATAGTAAAAATGGAGCAGTTAAGGTCAATATTTTTATTTGTACTATTTATACACTGGTCTAAAATACTTTTCTTCATTTTAAGGTAACTGAGCTGCACAATATCAAAAACATAACGAGATTGCCTCGAGAGACAAAGAAGCATGCAGTGGCAATTATCTTTCATGATGAGACATCAAAGACATTTGCGTGTGAGTCAGGTAAGCAATTGGTACTGCATCTCTGGCTTGAAGAAATCAAGTTGCGTGTCAAAGTCTGGCTCGGGTGAATTAACTTAACAATGCCAGATAGAAGTCCTTTGCTTAAAAGAATTTGTGGTGAACAAAAACTTTGCAGTTTGAGACCTAGGTGTTTTAGGGTTTGGTAGGTGTTTTTTTTTATTATATGTTGAGAGGTGTGGGGTGTTACAGAGCTCTTTCTTCCATTATTTGTATTTGGCTGCATGCAGATGGCCTAAAGACTGGAGATTTTCGGTTAAACTTGTAAAACTGAGTGAAAAATAAGATGTTATTAAGTCAAGATGTGAAACATTCTTTTTTTGAGATGTTTTGCTATGGGCACTTACTAAACTAATAATTATCATGCCATTGCAAATAAGAGGTAAATACCAGCTAAAACCTCAGGATATTGTAAAGCAGGGTGTCAAGCAGTCTGCGGTCTGAATGGCTACATGGCATAATGAATGAGTTGAGAACAAGACTTGGGCTTTATGGTACTACATAATGGCAGGTAGTTACTTGCAAGACACTGAACGCTGCAGTATAAAAGTGCCCTAGGGTATATTTTAATGTGAAAACAAAGTTTTTTAAAATAATGGGAATTTTTTTAATGATAAACTTTTTATTTTTTTAGTGACATGTTTGAAAGTCATTTTAAAAGTTTATATCTAATACTATGTATTTTTTAAATATATATATGTAAAATTAAATATACGGTGAAAGGCGTAGAGGGGAAGCCATATGAGGAGCGACTGAGGTCACTTGGCTTGTTCAGTCTGGAGAAGACTAGACAGGAAAGACCTCCTTGCAGTATTCAAAATCCTCACAAGGGGAAGTGAAGGGGCAGGCACTGATCTCTTCTGTCTGGTGACCAGTGACAGGACCTGAGGGGGCAGCATGAAGCTGTGTCAGGGGAGGTTTATGTTGGATATTAGGAAAAGGTTCTTAACCCAGAGGGTGGTTGAGCACTGGTACAGGCTTCCCAGGGAAGTGGTCACAGCACCAAGACTGACAGAGTTCAAGAAGAGTTTGGACAACCCTCTCAGGGACATGGTGTGACTCTTGGGGATGCTCCTGTGCAGGGCCAGGAGCTGGACTCAGTGATTCTTGTGGATCCCTTCCAACTCTGCGTATTCTATGCTTTTATATTAATACTATTGTATAAACATTGTATCATGTACAGTCTAAATAAATTAAATAAAGTGAAACAGAGTTTGAGAAATGTAGAGGAAGTTAAAAGTGTGTAAGATCATTAACTATGTGGCTTTTGGATCAAATATTACAAATGTTGATATATACATACCATCATTAAAGATGGATTGACAGTTTTGTTTGTTAATTAAGTTTAAAAGCACACACATACAAAATATGTTTCTCTACAATGTGTTTCACAGATCATTAGATAAGTATCCACATTAAAGATTTTGAATTCTATTATGTAGAATTAATAAATATAATATGATGAATGATTGAATAGAAACATTTTAATATATTCCAACAGCACTGAAATCAGTTCTATGGAAACTTTTCTGTTTGCCTATACAGGTATTCCCCTTGCTTTCTAATGAAAAGATCTTGTTTCTTCCCCAGAATTAATATGGTTCATGTATATGAAGAGTGACAGTGAATCATAACTTCAGGATTCTTTTGCCAAAGAAGGGGGAAATCTAAGGAAGTTCAGCATGTCTGACCCACTTATCCCTTTCTTCTGTAACAAACATGATGCAACTTCTTTACCTTGAACCCAGTTGTGTACACAAGTCACACATGCCTTTGGGTGCTAACAGGATGCCGGTATGAGATGCCCTCCCTTAAGGCTACGCTCTGTGCAAAGGTGTGTTTTGAGTGAACAGAGCCTTGGGTGAAGTGGCAGACCAGTGGAGAGCTTTCGGGGGGTGATCAAATTTCAGACCAAGACAGGTGATATTGTAGTAGGTGCTGCTCTAGACCTTCTCATCAACAAGAGAAGGCAAATGAAGCATTCTTGAGGGAGGTGGAAAAAGCCTCAGTGCCAGACACTGGTATTCTTGAGTAACTTTAACCACAACAGTATCTACTGGAAGGCAAATAAGGCTGAACACAAGTAATCCAGATTTCTGGAACAGATTGAAGACAATTTCTTGATACACATGATCAATAATATGATGAGGGGAGATGTTTGTTCATGGAGGTGCTTGTGAGGATCCAGTGGATCACTGAAGGACAAAGAAGCCCAGGAGAGCTAGCTAACTTGCAAAGACAGCATCCTCTGAGTCCAGGAACTGTCCTTCCCATTCTTTAGAAGACAAGATTTACAGTATGAATGAATGTGGCACTCCTGACTCAGCTGAAGGAGAAAAGGGAAAGCACAAAGAAGCAGGGACAGACTATTTGGGAGGGATAAAGAGGCGGTGCCCAAATATATAG
Source organism: Oxyruncus cristatus (assembly GCA_013399855.1). NCBI lineage: Eukaryota > Metazoa > Chordata > Aves > Passeriformes > Cotingidae > Oxyruncus > Oxyruncus cristatus. The sequence goes on along the minus strand of VXAY01003767.1, from coordinate 869,298 downwards.
GAATGGAGTCAGGAAAGCCTGTGCTCAGCTGGAGTTCAAGCTAGCCTGGGAGGTGAAGGACAGAAAAGTTTTCTTGCAGTACCGTCAGCAGCAAAAGGAAGGCTAGGTATGGGCCCATTGGTCGCTGGAACAGTCGACCTAGTGCCAAGGGTCATGAAAAAAGCTGAGATACTTTTTATACTGTGGTTTTCACTTGCAGAGCTTGTCCGTAGGCCTTCCAGGTCCCTGAGCTTCTAAGCAGTCAATGGGAGTGAACCAGTACCCACAGTAGAGGAAGGCAGAGTCAGGCATCACTTTAATCACTTGGATTTCATACATCATTTCCATAGGTCAGTGGAACTAGATCATCAAGAATGACAAGAAGGAGGATCCAGATACCTGTAAGCCAGTCAGCCTCACCTCAGTCCCTGAGAACATTGTTGGACCAAATCACATGTCAACACATGAAGGACAGCAAGCTGAATAGGAATAGCTACATTTTCCATATGTAAATATGTTTTTCTGTGATGAGATGTCTGGAAAGGTAAAGACAGTGGTTGTTATATACTTTGATTTTAATGGTCTTTGAGACCCTCCATAGCCTTCTTCCTTAGCCTCTTCCATAGCCCCAAAATTAGTAGGACACAGGATGGATAAAGGCACTATAAACTAAACAGAAAATAGGTTTAAAAAACCAAACTTGCAACCAGTAGGTGGTGGATCCCTCAGGGATCAGTGCTGGGACCAATACTATTCCTTGTCTTCATTGACAATCTGGATGATGAGATGAAGACTGCTCTCAGCAAGTTTGCTAGTTACACCAGATTAGGGTGACCCAAATTGGGAAGGGAGGGCTGCTGTCAAAGGGACTTGGACAGGCTGGAGAAGTGGGCTGACAGAAACCTTACGAAGTTCAGCAAGAACAAATGAAAGCTCTTGCCCCTGGGTTGTGGTAATTCCACCCACAAGGCACTCTTGAGGCACTCTGTCTGGAAAGCAGCTCTGTAGAAAAGCTCTGGGGTCGTAGTGGACAACATACCCTGAACAAAATTAGTAAGGGTGTTGACAGCAGGTAGAGGGAAGCGATCTTTCCCTTCTATTCAGCACTTGTAAGACCACATCTGGACTACTATGTCCAAGTTTTGTGCCCCTAGCACAAGAATATTGACATACAGGAGTGAACCTAGTTGAGGGCCACCAAGGGTCAGGAGAACATGACGTATGAAGAGAGACTGAGAGCTGGGCCTGTTCAACCTGAAGAAGAAAAAACTTCAGAGGATCTTACTGCTCCCTACAACTCCCTAATCTGACAATACAGAGAAGGTGAAGCTATGAAAGTGTCAGATACTTTGCTGTTTCTGAAAGACGACAAATCTTAGCTGTGGGTATAGTGAAGTTTCAATCAGCTTGCCTTTCTCCACCCCTTCAGTTTATCTAAACAGTATAAACTGCATCATATCTATCAGATGAGAGAGATACGGTGTTTTGTTTCATTAATACATGACTCTCTTGAACTCCAAATCTTTTGTGTGTTCTGAACTAGGAGAATATGGTCTAAAACAAATTTCTTTGCCAGATCATGTCCACAATGAATTCTGTCTTCTTAAAAGGAACTGTTACCATTTTTACTGATGCTGAAATGGGTCAAGTACTTCACTTTCCTTTATGAAACTTATTAAAGTTTAAGGAATATTTGGAGAACTGTTTGTTATTTAAAACTTTTTTTTTTTCTTTGCATGTCTAGTGGTAGTGGTTCATATGGAAAAATGAGTAGACTTTTAACAGCCTCATGATTTATAGTGATGTACACACAATGGGATTTATTTTGGCAAATCAGGCCACTTCTTTGGTTAACACAATAATAACTTCACTCTATTAATACCTCTTCTTTCACATGGCTTCAGTGGGAAGAGAACATTCAAGTGGTTTTGACTCAAGTCAAAAATCTTCTAGAATCATAACTGGTTGATCTTGAATATTTTAGGACCCTAAAGTTTCATAATGTGAACATTTTTCTACCATGAAGTCTCTGAATATACAGAAGCAGATACCTTGTCTCCTATCATCTTGACTTCCAGAGGCAGATGGAACGATAGTGATACTGAACCCATTGCAAAAAGTTTACTGAGCATAGAGTCAATAATTCCTTGGAGATGAGGAGAAAGTATTACTCAAATCTGAGTTGGTTTTATGTGGGGACTGAACAATGTGAGGTAGGGGTTTTATCAGCATTGTACCAGGAAATGATTTAAAATAACAGTATCATTTTGGTTTTGATAGTATGAGCTGATACCTTTCCCTCTGTGCGGTCTTAAAATCTGAGAAGCAGCACATTTTTCTGGCACATAGCTTTCTTAATTGTGGAATTAAGCACAATAAAATACTGTTTGTTTTAAAATAGGTCCCAAAAGTTGCAGAACACTTTGGTTCTCCCCAGAAAGCCTGAGAGCTGCGATACTAGCCCACTGGGTGTGCTGGCTCGGAGCCTGTGTTTTTTTCCTAAGCTCCTGCAGCTTTTAGTCCCCCAGCTTGCTTATTGTCTTCAAGGCAGCTACTGGCAAGTCTGAGCCCTGGGTGGGCTGTAGCCTCTATATTTCCATTAGGATTTCAGCAAATTAGTCATCTGAGGTGCATCTAATTGTTGGTAATCTTCATTTGCTAGAGAAAACATTCTATAGAAAAACAAATAAAAATCCTCCATATGCTTTTGTTATCATCTAGCTGTTCCCATCCCTACCACCAGTGCTCCTGACATCTACAACAGCTGTAAAAATCTGTTCAATTCTGAAGGCCTGTTGAAATATTTTGAAGAACAAACCAGTCTCAAATATTACAGTTCCCTGAATAAAAGCATGGGTCAACAAGTCTTTACAGAAAAATTGTCCCTCTTCAGGAAGGAAAGGAAGCTTCTTGCTGTCACTTTATCTATTTCTGGCATCTGCTCCAGTGGGCAGAAACTTGTGACTTTGGTGATTAGCAAGCAACATTTTTAAATTCTCTGTTACCATGAGGATTGTTTCAGTGGAAGTAAACTAATGAGAAGTCGTGGCTGATTAACTAACATGAAAAGCAGTCTATAACTCTGTGAACTTCCGACAGACTCTAACAAGTGGGAATTCTTATTCAGACCATGAGAAACTACTTCTACCTTAGCAGGAAACGTGGTACAGGTCTCAATTTCAGCCTCCCTGAAAATCACGTGAAAGTTACTGACATTATGGGAATTTTTACAAATTTATTTTTATCAAGAATCATGAAATTATGAGTTGCTTCAGAAATAGAGAAGTGCAAAACTTTCAGATGGCGAACACAATGAGTCTTGAGGCAGAATTAAATGTTGCCAAACATAAAAGCAGATTAAGGGGAGGGACAGAATACTGTGAAGAAAATTGAAATAGTTCTGGGGAACTGAGCATACTTACTCCAGCATAATAACAGTTTAAAGATATTACTGTTGTATTTTAAATACATAAAGGAGGAAAAAAGAGGACATTTTTTAAGATATAAAGTGACCTTATCACAAGAACTAATACAGAATATATGCCTAGTATCATTCTATGTTACTGAGGCCATTCAAAAAGCAGAAATAACATAGACTGAAAATTTAGAGTAAAATTTCTAGGAGTTAAAACAGTAGGGTTCCACACAGCCTCAAAGAAATCCTCCCCCTTTCCCATATGATTTATTTTCTGCACCTTGCAGTGTATTATCAAGCAAATAGAGAAGTTCTTTTAGCTCTGGGTTCTAGCTACTGGGTTTGAGGTTCTGTCTTTCCCTGATAACTTTGTTAAAAAAAATTGTTGGGATAGGGTTTGTTTGGTTGGGGTTTTTTTTGTTACTATTGTTGGGGGTTTTTTTAATGTAAGTGTACTGTCATTTTTTGATGGTTATAGACTTGCTCAAGTGCATGTATTTGTAAAGAAGCAATTCTTCCCACAAGCCTGGTATCCGTAATGTGACTGTAGGACAAGTGTCTGGACTGAGACAGGTGTTCTGAAATGCCCTTTAAAGTCTCACAAAGCTTGTAGATATGATGCAGTGAGCAATGATGTCTGTGCAGGACCAGCAATAAAATGAAATCGTGGATGTGAATACTGATTAAAACTAGAAGTTTATGATGTTGTTGTGGAAGTCAGTAACATGATGAGGATTGTGCCTAGATAATAGCTAGCTTTCAAGGAGTGATGTTTCTGGGTTGCACTAGTCAGTGACAGACCATATAGGAGCTTGATTTTTCCTTTGCCAGCAAAATATTAAGTGAAACAAATCCTTGGCTATTTTACGCTTAGTGGACCCACCAGCACAGGTTTATATAATATCTATTTTGACTTCTAAATGACAGAATGTGAGGAAAATTGATGAACTTGTCAACCATTGGATAAAAAAAAAAAAAAAATAAAAAATAAGGAGGTTGAAAAGAGTATGGAGACAGAGATAAGAGAGAAAACACAAAGGTGATTTCAGTGATTTGAGTATAGAATGAATTGTAACATGAGGGGAAAATCACAGAGAAATCTTAAAACTGCAACTCTTAAACAAATGCAGATATGCCCCCAAGATAGTGATATTTTTCTGTCTTCTCTTCAGTACAATGCCCCACTCTGTATAAAAGTAGATGAATTGAGGGGCTTTCTTTCCTTGTTTCCAGGAATGCATGAACTGCAGTTCTAGAGTCATTACAGCCAAGAAACATCTTAAGTATTTTTAAAATTATTTGTCATTCCCTTAAAATTTTCCCTATTCAAGTCCTGGGAAAAATAAAATTGGGTTATTGTGAAGTGTCTATCAGCTACTCTATTTGAAACTTCTGGTTTAGGGATTTATCCATTCATGTGGTTGTTTTGACTCAAATCACCATTTTTATTTCTTGAATGTCTTTCTGATGTGATGGTTACCTTGATAAAACTCTTTTATATAACATCTATAACATAAACAGTCTTTTTCTTCTATATTCTTATACTTCCAGTTTTTTCTGAGTGCAGTCAAACTGTGATAAGTAAGTCTTGTTATAACTCTGCAAAAAAAGTTTTACTTCATTGAAATTGAAAAATTGCTAGTGTCTAGTGGCAGTGTGTTCGGCAATGTGAGGGGTTTTTTTAGTTTTGTACATATTTTTCTTTTTAGATCTGTTTTCACCATTTTTTGGTGTTGCTTTGTTTTCTTAAAAAAAAAGTAAAATTACAATGCTTGTATCATTTGAAAAGACACAAATTCAGTTCATTTTTGTACTGGAAAAGCTTTTGGGCTATTGGCAAATTACTACTGATTATGAGCTATGCTTTTTCTCCTTGATAGTTTTCACATGCAAAAACATTATGTGCTGAAAGAATTTGACATATGTCAGTGGAATATGAGATGTAATTCATATTACTCTGTCCTTTGACAACTAAGAAGCCTGGAGATTTTGGATTAAAATTATAGTGAAACATTAAGTCTTCGAGATGAACCATCAGTGATCATACTTGCTGTTATTACTAACAATACAAATGGCTACGTAAGCTTTAAAAGCAGATTAAAGTTCCCGTTTTTGCTGTTAGTTTTGTTAGTTTGAGGCTCCAAAATCATAGAGGTGGTAGAAGTGAAGAACAGCTTCCCAAATACTGTTTGGGTACTGGAAACAAGAATACAAAGTTAACCTTTTGGATGCAGAAAAATAAACCTATATAGTTGAAACTATTCCGTAACATGGTATATTTTTTTGTTAAGGTGTCATTGATTGCTCTAATAAAGTTTATGGCCATGGCTTTTCTGCTTTCTAGTTTTGGTTATTTTTATATGTATATAATGAAGGAACCTGTTGTCTTTGTAAAGCATATGGCTCACTGAAGATCAGATACATGTTCTCACTTCCATACATGCCATAATGTTTGAGATCCAAAAAAGACTGAAAAGAAATGCATTGAATAAAGTTAAATATGTTGCTCTGGATTTTTGCATTCTCTCTTTTTTATCATAATGTTTGAAATACTATCCACTTTCAGGGCAAAGTTCAGTCTGACTCATGGTAATAAATGTTAAAGTCTAAGATTAATATTTAGAATGTATATTCTTTTGTTCTGGACAAATAGTTCCCTTTTCATTAATCATTAGTTTTAGTTTCTAATTTTTTTTTTCATTTTGCCTGTAAGTATGCATCTCTGTTCTGACTTTAACATTTATAAATTAGAACTATTGGATTTTTCGTCTCATTTCTCATAGTTGGTTGCCTGTTGATCCTCATTTTTCTCAGTTATCTGTTTGAACTACATTTTTAAAATTTTCTGACACACATTGATAATAAGTATTCCTAGCAAATGGAATGAATACAGAAAATTATACTCCCTCTTCATACCCATTGATGTAACAGGTTCTGTGCTATTGCTTTCCATCTTTTCCAACCATGTCTATGTTTTTAATTGACTGCATACTTAGGTCTAAAATTAATCAGCATTTTAAAAAGTATTTTGGGAAGACAAACTTTTTTTTTTTTTTTTTTTACTAGAATAACCAGATGCTAAATTTGAAAACAATAGACACACAAAATGGTCACCATCCTCTCAGCACTTCTTTCAGGCAGTTTCCTGAGCTGAAAATGCTGCTGCATTCTCAGTTTGTAGGGCAAATGTGGGACAACAAGGAAATAAAGTTAAATTCCAGACAAGCACGCACAGGTGCTGTGACAAAATAAGTAGGCAATCTGTTACATTTCTAAATGCAGAAATTGGAAAATGTAAATTTGCTTGGATTCTGCAAAATGGGAAACTCTAAATTTAAGCCATTGAAAGTCAAAAAGTTGAGGGCTGATATTTTTTTTCCTTCCCTAAATTTTCCTTACGTAGTTGTGTATATTGCAGGGGTGATAGGGATTCAGTTGCCTTTGCTGTTTACACACTGTAAACTTGTCTGGAGACTCTTTAGCAATGTTTAACATAGTAGATATAGATAGGTACTTCTGAAAAGTCATGGCAGTCAGGTGAAGTCTAAGGTGACTGAAAAAGAAAAAAAAAAGGAAACGTTGTACCCATCTTTAGAAAAGGTAGAAAGAAAGACTCTGGGAACTACTGACCTGTCAGCATAGATGATCTTTAAGGTCTCTTCCAGTCCAAGCTGTGCTGTGATTCTAAGTAGAGAAGTTCAATATTATTCTTTCTTCCTGGACAACTGTATTGAAGTGTAGACACTGTTAAGTGCTTTTCTTAACACAGTGGTACTTGAAGAAATTGAAATTTATATGAAATATAAACTGTTCCCATAGGAACAGAAGTCAAACAAGATAGCTAAGATAATAGTGAATCATCCATTTTAAAGTGTATGTAGAACTCCTCAAGGGTAAAAGAGTTGAAAAAGTCTTCCTGCCTGCAGAAACTGAGCAACTTCAGAAGACAATGAGAAGAGAGCAAGGAGATTTCAGCTTCATCGGATAGATGGTGCGAGGTCAGCACCATCTTGAATATTGAATTTAGAGAGACTAGGAGAATATGAATCTCAAAGCCTCTGCCCTAGAAGTTCAGCATACAGTTACCTTTCCCAGTAAGCACAGAGTGGGGGTAGGTTAGTGATGGTGAAATCTAGGATTTCAGGCATTTGGAGTTATGGAATTGTTTGTTGGATTTCAACAGAAAGTTTCTTAATTGCTCACTTGTTTCTTTGGGTTTTGGTGTTGGGGGGAGTTTCTCTGTAAGCTGTTAAAAATTTCATGAAACTTTGTAGTATCTGCAATCTCTATGTTTTATACTAGAACAAAGTATGTATTAGTGTGATGGCACAAGTGGATTAACAACATGGTCTAACATTTGGCTACAAAAAAAAAAAAGTTTTTCTTATCCTCTGGCTGTTTACCTTAAACTGAAATATGTAAAATAATACGTTGTGCATCTCTATACAAGATTTCTTTCTGATCTCATTTTGACATTTTTAGTTTTATGATAAAAGTACTGTGCCATAAATATCTTCTGGTCCTGTGAAACAAAAATAGAGAGATACTATGTTATCCTTGATATAGCTCATGGCATAAATTGATTACATTAAGTTGGAATAATTCTTAATCATATTATAAGTGTGAAAGTCCAAATCTACTTCTTATCATGCAAACACATTTTATTGGAAGGTAAGGCAATAAGGCACTACGTATTTTATCTGCCTTCATGCTCTCTACACCTTATTTTTAAAAATATTGGCCTGCTCTACACTGCCAAAAGGCATTCACGTGCAGTAATAAAAATACTACTGAAAAACACTGGAGAATCTTGATTAGTTTTATACATAAAATTTCCTCATATTTTTAGTTGTTATGAGCAGTTTTCAGAAGAGAGACTGGAAATGCAACTTCATTAACTGGATGAAAGGTGAATGTGTCAAAGTCTGGAAAGAAATCTCAGACGGAGGAATTTTCTCCATATGAAACATCTACTATAGATATATGTATGAATATATAATCTACTTTCACTAAAATATCCATTTGTGAGATTATAATATAGATTTGCAATTGCTATTACTGGTAAGAAGCATGAAATATTAAAACAAGTATATGCAAAGTAGAGAAAGTTTCTCTTGCTTCCTCTTCATCCACTTCTTTCGGATCTTGCCAGATTCTTGTATTCTTTAGCCATACCTTGACATTCATTACAGATATTGCACAGTTGTCTTTCCATACTTCTTGGGAATAGATGAACTTTTTTCTGAAGAAAGAGTACATCTATGCTTTCTTCCTCCTGAAGAAAACCCTGCTGATTCAAATTGCTGCATGTTTTGTATGATGCAGAAACCAGACTCTCTCCAGGCTTGTTTTTTAATGCACTCTTACATGCAGGAGTCATGCTATGAAACAATGCACTGTGCCTGAAAAAGGGAACATTTACAAGCAAATTTAATGTTTCCATTTTAAAATTACTACTCTAGTGTTTGTAGAACAGATCAGGATAATTATTTTTCATTTTGTACTAAGCAAAGTAATTTCTTTTTTTCTTTGAACAATATAAAAGGTGTAGGGGTTTTCTAAAAGACTTTGTGCCATTGTCATTGTACTTAAGGTTGATTTTTCCACATGCTGTTTAGGTTCTTTGGCATCTTACCTTTATTTTATGATGATGATCATAGAAGTGAACCCTTAATAACCACCACATTTGAAATGATGTTCAGATTGGCATTTAGACCATTATAACCAATCAAATTTCATTATCAAAAAATACAGAACAATGTTTGGTAAGTCTTGGGAAGCCTCTCTGTCCTAAGGAAGTATAAACTCTATCTATTTGTAGGTGTATATGTATATTATTCTATATATGTAAATCATTCCTAGAATCATTGAATTATTAAGGCTGGAAAACACCTCTAAGATCATCAAGTCCAGTGATTAACCCAGAACCACCATATTCACCACTAAACATATTCTCAAATGCCACATCCACATTACTTTTGAACACTTCCAGGCAGGGTGATTCCAGCACTTCTTTGGGTAGCCTATTTCAGTGCCTGACCACCATTTCAGTGGTGAAAATTTCTTCATCAGTGAAGAAGTTTTTTCGTAATATGTAATCTAATCCTGGTGCAACTTGAGGCCATTTCCTGGTAGACTGTGTCTATTCTGTTTAGGTTTTTTGAACATAATTAAAAGAAACTAAAGTATATCAGGAGTACTAAGATTGAAAAGAAAATGGCATAGCCATATGTTGTTGAAACTAGAACAAAAGCCTGTCTTTTCCATCTTGGTCAGTCTGCCCCAAGCATTATGCATGTGGCAGTCTTTAACTGAGTATTTTGTTAAAAGCGCCTCTGCTGTGGTAGGTATTTTGGAAGAGAAGTGAATGAGGCTTAGTGTTTTAAGTTGATTTTTGTAAACTCAGGAGAAATGGATACAATTTCTTTCCCGGGCTGATACTTTCTAGCACCCAGCACTACAAAATATAATAGGGGCTATTTGTATGCTTTCAAATCTATTACTTCCTGTGTTCTAAAGATTGCAATTTAAAAATAGATTTTTAAAATGTTCATGTAGGAAGGAAATTCAAACAAGATGTTTTCCTTCAAACTTCAGGCAAGACTGCAGAGACTGATTATTGTCTTCTGGTCTTTTAGGCTTCTGACCCCCATCAGCATGATACAACTGCACTTGATGCTGAAATCATGGATTCTTCAGCAGCCTGCCAGGCAGGCAGGCAGGCAGTGAGACGGGTTGATTTCTGACAGTGCATTTAGGTCTTGATACGTCTGCATTTAGTCATAAAAGTCACAGTCAGCTCTAGGAGTAGCAAATTTTGGAGCAAATCATTACTGTCTTGAGATTTATCCCTTAAAACTATGCAGGAAAGTTAACATCATGTTAAGGTGTGTCATCTGCAAAGGGTTTTCATTGTTTGATGGGGTCAGTCAATAAACAATTATTTTTTTGGTTATGTCTTGGTGCCTAGATACAACGAGTCTTGGCTGCAAGCCAGCTGTAGTCTACAAATAGTGCAACTTTATGTTAGGAAAGCATCACATCTCTGCAAATTACCCATGCTTCTCATGGATTTGCAGTAGAGTCAATATAGAAATGCGGTCGCCTGCTCTTACTAGAAAATCTGATGATACACCTGCAAGGAGGCAAGGCATGTTCAATGACAATATTCAGACGTTATTGTTAGGTAAAAGAAATCTGCACTACTTCTGGTTCCAACATGGAGAACATGGAGTTGTGTTGTAGTGGGTTGACCTTGGCTGGCTGAGAGGTCTCCACGAAGCTTCTCTCTCACTTCCCCTACTCAGAAGGACGGGGGGGAAGATACAATGAAAAGGTCATGAGTCAAGGTAAGGACAGGGACAATGTTCATGAAATACCGAAACAGGCAAAGCAGACTTGACTTGGGCTACCTAGTAAGAGAGTAGGATAGTGAGAAGCAAAACAAATCTAAAAACACTTTTCTTCCTTCCTTCCTTCCTTCCTTCCTTTCTTCCTTCCTTCCTTCCTTCCTTCCTTCCGTCCTTCCTTCCTTCCTTCCTTCGGAACTGGTATTA
>VXAY01003767.1:769729-858310 GCA_013399855.1 Oxyruncus cristatus | reverse complement strand
ATTACTACATATCGTATATATATAGTATGTATATATATATATATATATATATATATACACACTATATATACTATATGTAGTAATACTAAGGCTCTTGGGTTTTTAACATATCTGTTTACTTTGATTATCACTCACTGAAATTCCTAATCCTTTCAGTCTGCTCTTCTGGAAAGTGCTGGTGTGGGACGTTACTGACTCAGTACTAAAATGCCAATAGAGAAGTACATAGGTGGTGATATTCTAGAGTGTTTCCTTTTTCGCATAATTTTTCTCCACTTAAAAATTTCTGTAAATATAACAGAAGATACAATTACTTAACTCATACCTATTGTGTTTGGGCAAGTTTCTACTTCCTTTCCCTTTGGTATTAGTGTAATCCTCTATTCGCTGTCCACAAGTTTGGTAACACTGGAATGAAATCCAGGTATCAGTTGAGACAAAAAGGCTTCTGATCATCTATATGGAATATAGGTCAAATCCCCTGAGATTTGTCAATATGTATCACCCTGTAAAATTACATGATTTCTGCAGTTCCTAGCCTCTCCTGAGAATAGCATACATTTGGTGACAGCACAAAAATCATGACATTAATTTATAGATTGAGTTTGGAGTATTGACAAATGATGTATGGCTGGCTGGGCCTAGGGATGGTTCAACAAATAACATGATGATTTACTGCTCCAAACCCGAAACATCCAATCTATTTTTCATTCTCTGTCACTGCTCAGCTTGCATTACATTTGGCTACTTATGGTGTGTAAGGTATATGGGACTGCTGGCAGGTTAACTGTTTCAAGACTTGAAACACTTTCGTCTCTGAATGAAAACAAGCTTGGAAGAGTAGTGTGTGTAAAAGAGCACAGAAAGCTCTGTGTGCTTCTGATGTATACTTGGTCATGTATCCAGCATGGGATGTTCCACTTCATGTAGAGTATAGACATGGAGATTTTGGGCAAATCTGTGCACATTCAAAAAAAGCCAAAGAAAAACAAAGCAAACTAAAGATAAGTATTTAATGTTCACTGTCCATCCATCTTCGTAACGTTTTGAGAGGTTGCTACAGGTCCACTGCCAATATGAATATTGCCATAAGCACTAATACAGCCCAGTGGGCTGTTGAACAATCAGAATGACCCCTGCAATGAGGGTAATCAGTAAAGCTTATGTATTTGCATTTCACTGCTGGCTAGTGCTGAGAACTAAAGCAATTCTTAAAGGATGAACCATGTGTTGGGCTACTACAGCTATGTAGTGATAAGCAAAGACAAGATTTTTTGTGTCTCTTGGCCACATGTTCTTGTGGGATCTTTCTTGAGTTGCCCCAGCTTTTACAGCTGCAGAGCAAACTTACTTCATGCATTGTCACAGCCCACCCAGGTTTTTTGATCTCTCTTCTGATGTTTCGTGAGAAAACACATTGAACTGTGATATATCTTTAAGAATATAAGCAAATATATTTTATGAAGTAATAATTCTATATTTCAATATTTCAAATTTTTCACTTTTCCTGTGTATTTGAAAAGACTACCACAGATATCGTAGGTATGCAAATGAATCACAAATACACCAATTAGCAAATATTTCAGTTACTAACTAGTGTATTCCCAGACAGCTGAGATTCCCCTGTTAACAGTAACTGATAATCCTGTGTCAAATTTTTAAGCAAGTCAGCATTACATTTCTCAAAGAGAGGACTTGGCCTTTTCCCTGATAAATATATAAAAATTATTTCCTGAATTCATTTCACTGTCTGAGTAGCTCTTCTGTCAGTTTGGAATGTTAAACCTTAAATTCACTGGATATTTTATTTTATAATGAGGAAATTCAGTCTAAACGAAGAAGCAAATTGTGTTTTAGATGTCCAAAGAAGCTTAATTAAAAAAAGAAAAAAAAACACAAAACTTTACAGTCATAATCATTACTCCTCTTTATGTAGTTTTAAAGTATCGTGCTTTTAAAAAGTGCCCCAAAGTATGCTGCTTTTCTTCAAATCGCTATGACATTGATTGCAATTCAGTCTTCTCTGTGTGAAGATTGCAAGGAAGGAGGAAAATATGAATGCATTTTCTGTAATTGCAGTTCAAGTACGTTCATTCAATGTTTTCATAACCTATATAGATAAATTAACCTGTTTACTCTAGAGAAGCTTTTTTTTTTTCCAGTTTCTTTCCTAAAGCATGGCTGCTTTTAAAGTTTTGGGTTTAGCAATTTCAACTGCTTCCAATTGCTACTAAATCTGCTTTGCTAGTTAGTGTGAGGTTAAAACTGAAATTAATCAATGGAAAAAACAATAGAGGGAAGCTGTTGACTGCAAGCTACCTTTTAGCTTTTAGCCATTTATTTAACTCTGTTTCCCAATTTTAATTTGTTTTCAAACTTAGAAAATAGTGTATTAATGTGAAAATAAGGTATTAATGATGAAAAATGTATTAACTTTCTCCCTCCTGCTGAAACAGCTACAATTGGCATGAACAGCTTATATAAAAATAGAGAAAATTTATGTTCTTATTTGGGAACTTTTTTGCATTTTGCTTTATATTCAGTTTTCATCAAATTGTAAATGTTCCAGAAAGCAGAATAAACAACATATTAGGTTTGAATTTTGCAGGTGTTTAGTGGATCAAACTTGCAATGCTGTTCGATAGGTTTTGATGATCACTGAGTGTGACAGCTCACTACATTCTTTCAAGCAAGTTCAGGATTGCTTCATCTTAGATGGAGTTTTTTTCTCAGTTCAACTTGACCAATCACTCATTTCAGTTCTTATGCATGTCATAGAGAAGTCAGAATCAACAATTCTGTTCACAAAACTAATGCAAGTACTTCCAAAGTATATTAATGCATTCATATAGTGTTCTGGTATGCTTTAAGGGTTTAAGATTCATATTCAGTAAAATCTATATGACATGTACTAGTCTTCTGATGTCTTATGAAGATTATGGCCTTACTTTGAAGTGAAATCTCCACATTAATTAGAATTATGAGGAATCTTGGTCTACTTCTAAATGATAGAACACTAGATCCATTTACTTTCTGGAAAGGTGTAGATTTTGAAAATGTGGGGCATTTCTTATTTTTTCCGTATTTCTATCTGTATTGGGACTTAGATTTGCAATGAATTTTTTGAAAGCTTGCAGCAACATAAAATTTCTAGTGACTCTCATGAGACTATCACTTTATTGGGTAGCATTAAGGAGTGATTAGCCTGCATTTTTATGATCATGTAAGACAAAGTTGAAAAACTAAGCTCAAGTTCCTTATTTGTTTTTTAAAACTAAGCCTTTCCTTAAAAATATTTGTAGTTCTGAAGTTAAAATACCTACATAGCATTTTTATTTTTAATGGAATCATATTAACTGGTCTATTATGAATTTTTTTTTTTTTTCCTAAACTAGACATATAAAAAGATAATCCTGAATTTAGGAGAAAATTGTTAGCCTATTGGCTAACAGAAAAATTAAGCAAACTAGAATTAGTGAAGTGGAAAACTAAGTCCATCAGCAAGGTGACTATTTAATTTCCAAATAAGGACAATGGCTCACTAATATAAATTTTCTCTGTTTCATAAATGGGGTGTACTTTGTAAAGTGTCCCCCAAAGATAGCTCTTTGAACTGCTGTTGGAAAACAGTCAACTCCATTTCAGAATGGTATTTGCTCAGTGACAGCATGAATTTGGTTGTCTCATTAGAAAGTTATTCATTGTCCAAGTTTCTCAGTAGCTTAGCATTTGGTTTCAGTTTCAAGGGAAAAAAAAAAATCCTGTATTATATTTCATTAATAAAACATTAAATCAATATTACATGTTACTGATAATTTTGACTGGACCTTGAAATTGAGATAATCAAATTATAGAATTTGCTGTGGGCATATAAAATGAATGTAATAAATGTAAAATGAAAGAAAATTTGAATGTACTAATGGATAAGCAGCTAGATAATTAAGCTAACCTGTCTAGGCAAGACAGCTATGTGTTAGTTATGTTCCTATAAACATTATTCCAGTAAGAATGACAAAATGTCTCACTGTGTAGCTTCTGCTTTGTATTCTAAACTTCAGCAATATTACCATGGTAAGTTTGCTTCAATGTGTAAGGAGGTTAGCCTAAACCTTGCTGTAGCTTGCAATCACCTCACTGAAAAAATAAGAAGGGAATAAATAGGAACTCTGACATTTATCTCTGCTCTTCTCTCTAGTGATGGAAGTGAATTAATGCAGGAAACTCAAAAAGCCAATGTAATTTCAAAATTGACAGTGCAAATCTTTTTCAAGTGCAGTACAGCATCCATGACATCTATGTGATGCAGGATGCAGTGTTCCCAGCATATGTCACTAGATATAGCAACACTTTCCTGTTAATAAATGCTGCCCTTGCTGCTAAAACTCATCATCAGTAAAGCAGAAATCAGCATTATTCAGATATGCATGTAACTTCTCTATTTTATGTTTATCTAACAATAATTCCATGGTGTGCTGAATATAACTAGTTTTCTTCTCAGATGGCACTTCATACTGACAGTCATGCCTTTTTTCTGGGAAGTGTTTATTATTTTTCTATAGAAATATGATTTAGATGAAAATGTACTTTACTGTGGTTAAAAACCAGCTGAGAAGAAACTCTAGGAATCCTATCTCTCATTAACTAGTCCTGCAAATGCAATGCCCTGCTATGCATTTCTTGATATCTGGAGATTTCCTTGGATTCATATACTATTAATGTGCCATTTTTGTTAAAATGTAGACATAAGTATAATAAATCAATCCTGTAAGACAACAGTCTAAGTGACAAGGCTTAAAATCTTGATATCTAAGGGTTTATTTTTAAAACCTATGATCATAGAGGAAAATGTGAATAGGAAGAAGTTGTAAGGAGAGTTGTATGTTCCTGCATGTGATTATGTTGAACTACTTTACAGGCAGTTTGTAACTGTGTGCATGCTAAATTAAGAAAATCGTGGTAGCCCATGAATTATGAGGTTTTAAATAATCGTATTTTTTTAAGGATGTCACAGCTATAGTTTTAACCTCCTTTGTGAATCAAGTTGTTCACAAAATGTTAAAAAAATGTACGTATGCTGATGAAGATTATTATGAATCCTGAAGAAATAAATATTTTCTTTAATGGAGGTCTTAAAAACTACAAATTTATAACTCTAAGTAGTGAATATGCAAAAACCTTTAGATTTGGGGTTTTGTACATATAAGCATTATACATGTATTTGTTGATATAAACTTTGGGCTTCATGAGGGATCAAATCAAGGAAGTAAATGAAGATGTCAATTTTTCTGGCATAAACAAAAAAGGTTTCTCTCTTTCTAGCTCAGTAAAGCACTACTTCTCCAAAATTTCAGCATCATTTGTATAACAATTTCTTTTAATTCATGCTTCAATCTATTATGCACTACTAGTTTTGGACTGGAAACTGATTAAATTAGTTCTATAAGTTATCAAGATTCTCTGCAAAGACATATTTTAGGAATTATTGTGAAAATGTAAAGAATAATAGTTGTTTGTCTGTCCTTACTCAATTCAGGGAAAAAAAAAAAAAAAAAAGAAAAGGAGAGAATTATGCATATAGTTGCCTTTTGTTATTTGGTTGCTATTATGATCTCATTGTAACACTGTGATCCAGGAAAAAAAAACAAACAAACAAACAAACTGATGTTTTATTCATTTGTTTATGACTAATTAATAAACCCCTGGTGACTTTAACATGTCACAAAATCAAGAGAAGGTTTTTTTGCATTTTTTTAAGGCCATGGAACTTAGGAGTAGCTACTCAAAGCAGAAGGGAGAACAACATCCAAGTCAGCCATTTTCTCATTTAAAATCATTAATGCAGAAAACAGGAGAAACATACGACACCATATATATTGTACTTTTGTCCATTAGTTGAGTGTGCTAAATAACTCCTTTTTGAATGGCAGAGATAAATTTTCTCATTGCTACTGTTAAAAACTCATTTTTCCGTAGGATTGGTTTTCTAGATTGGTTCCTCCATTATAAGATATAAGCCATGGATTTGAATTTAGCTGGTCGTGAGAGATAGGGATCTTTACCTAGAGTCTCAGTAAGGAACACAGAAGACCACTCTTTACTAGTGTGTGAGTCCAGCTCTTCCGTAAAGGAGAGGGCATCCATGCCCTGCCCTCTAGATCTATGTGTGCTTATAAATCAGGTCGCAAGAAAGCTGTTAGTGGGCAACTGATCACCAGCTTCATCTTCAAATACTGCTTCTCACTGTAATCAGCACCTCTGATTTACAAACCCAAATCCTGATCTTTTGCCACAGTTCTTGCTTTATATGGTTCAAATATTAAATTTAAACAGCTTATGATGAGTTGTTTACGCTTAAATGGAAATGAAAGATTTAAAATAAAACAATCTTTCATCATGGAGTCTCCAGTTAACATGCCTTAAGCCATCATTCAGCAGAGCTCTTGAAGTTTCAAATGATTTAATCTTGGTAAGTTCTGTAAGATTGCATTCATCAAAACTTATTTTCTTGGAGGAAAATGACACATAATTGAAGATGGATGTTTGCTGTTTTCCTGGTTCAGCAAAGGACATAGTTTTACTGTTCCAAATCTTAGAAGTCTACTGAATTAAAAAAGAAAAAAAGTGCTATTAAGTTAATGAAAGTATGGATTCTGAGTTTCAGCTTCAAGCAACTGTCTCTTGTCAGGTAGTCATATGTGTCTCTTACTTATGATCGTGTTGTAGAGATATCAGTGGTGTATATTAAAACCCAGGAATCTAAAATTGCATATTTTAGATAGTTTTATTTTAGGAAAGTCTTATTTACAGGAGGTTTTGCCTGATTGGAAAGCATCTATATTCATAGACATTCAAAGAATGTCTATTTTCATAAAACATTTCCTAATTTAAATAATATTTACATTTATCAAATGTAGGAATCCACTTTCTACTGGGAATAAAACATACAAGCGTAAAAGGAGAGGAAGAAACGGGAAGAATTGATAATGAAAAAATAATCCCCTTTGGGTTTAAATTCTGTAGATGTGAAATCTGAGAAAGACTTTTCTAATTATATCTTCTTAAATACTAACTCTAGATTATGAACTTTTAAGATTTTTTTTTTTTTTCAGTAACACCACATTAAAATCCAGCAAGAATAAAGCAGGAGACATAGGGTCATTTCTAGCTAATACTTTGTTTTGCCTGGGAGTAAAGTTTTATGCAACTGAAAATCAAGTAGAGTACATGCTGCATTATGATCTTACAGGTGATTTCAGTCAGAATGAGTTTCTTTAAACTTCCAATGCCATAAAATCTTTCTTTTTAACTATTGTAATATCAAGGAGTCACATGGAAACACAGAAAGAAAAAAATTATTCTTTCAGGAGATTATTTATTTTGAAATAGTTTGTATTTTGAAAATAGTTTATAGTACCATGCATGAGTAAATCTAAGTATTCACAGCTTGAAGTCTTGCTCTAATTAGGCATGTTTAGCTAAAGAAAGGAAGAAAGGGAGATTACAAAGACATCCTAGTCTGATTGTTATTGTCTGCTCCTTATGATTTAATGCAGAAGATATTGAGATGGCTGGAGTGAAAGCTGTGTGTTCAAAGGCATAAAGTATGCTTTTTTTTTCTTCCATTTATTAAAACTGGTCCTTTTTACCTTGATTTTGTATAGGAAAATAATGCTTTTAGAATTAATTTTCTTATCTAACAGTATTTCTGATCTTCAGGTGGCAAGATTTGTCAATAGTTCAAAGATAAGACTGAATATTTAACATATTAAAAAAAAAAAAAAAAAGACAAGTCAAATGAATCTTAGGATTTGTACTATTTTTTGGGGTGTTGTGTTCTCTTACTAGACCATAACTTGAACACTTGACAACAGGAGAGAGGAATATTTCAGATTTACACAGAAGGTATTAACTTTCCTATGCATTTAAGAAATAGCCCTATAACTTTACCAAGAGGAATAAAAATAGTGCGGGAGTAGACTAAATCTGAAATACAGCCAATTTTTAAGACAGAAAAATGCTACTGCTCACTGCCAATCATGAGGTAGCTGCATAAGTTGATGTGATAGCATCCTCTGTGTGTTATGTTCCTGGTGACAGACCCATTTTGGACACTTGACTGATGGTGTTTATGTCATTCCCACTACAGACAAGCTGCTTGGTGTTATTTTACTTTCATGCAATTGCAATTTAATATTAATAACTGTTGAAACAGGTTCTGGATTGACAATCCTAGGGAACTGTCTAATTCCCATACCAGATTCTTTTAACTGGCCCATTAGTTTCAAACATAATGTAAATGCTTCTTCTATGTTTAGGCAGGTTTTCATAATTCTTACTTTGCACTTTAAAGAAAGTTTGAATTGAGAGTGAAATTTTGCAAGGCATATTTTTGGGTAATGATGCTCTGTCAGCTCACTATTGATCTGCTGGACATACTAAGGCTTTACAAACATTTGTGGTATAATGAGGGTCACTAGTCCCCAGTGTGAAGTACAATGAATGATTTTTAAGAATAGCTGTAAATATACCTTCAGGGATAACTCATCCACTAAATAGCATTTTCTTCATGGAATGGCTTCATTCATTTCTATAGGACTAATCACTGACTAAAGTGATATTCACTTATTTTAAATAGCAGAAATTGCCATTTACCTAAAGGAGAAAAAAAAAAAGAGAAGAAATGTCCTGTAATTTCATTATTAGTAGTATTGAGCAAAGGAAATTGCTTTCTTGTAGGCTTATTATTCTTCATTTTCCCATGCATTCTCTATTTTTCAAAGAAGTCATCTAAGTTCTATTTCTATACTAAAACTTCATTCTCAAACAACATTTCATATGGGAAACTTTCTTCTTGCTGCTTAAACTGTTGTTAGGGACTGCTAGTCAATGTTGTGGTGCATTTCTTTTAGGATTTTACACTGGAAAGGAGGAGCAACACAGGTAGGAATAGATATTATATGCAAGTAAAGCCTATTTTAAGGAAGTAGTTTAATGGACAGCAACATCTATATGATAAATCTTTTTGAATACTGTTATTGTCTTCAAGAGGATTCACTTAACATTGTATGTGCTTATATTATTGACAGGACAACAGACAAACTAGTACCTGAGTGCTTATTATTCAAGCTGAAACTTTTGATCAGATTTGCAGAAACAAACAGGATATTTTCAGGATATATCTCAATAACTACAGGCATATACAGCTGGCTATTTGCAAACACAGGTACATAGTCAAATTAAAATTATCAGAACACTGTTCTTGATGTATCTTGAATCTCCAAATAAGTGTAGCAGAAGTATCAGTTTTAAAAGCTAATAAATGGCTTTTGGTAATTTTTGTAATTGACTGTTCTGTCCTTATGCCAACTCAAGTTTAAAATAGCAAATGATGGAGAAATTAAAGTTTCTTTTTATATGATATTAGACCATATCTTCCCTCAGTTAAAAAAAAAGTGCTTCAGCAAAATATACCAATAGTTAAAGTTACAGAATATGTGTGTTCATATTCTGTAATTATTCATTCAGCTTGATTGCATCATTATTCAGTATTTCCTTAAGCAAAAAAATTATAATGCTCAAATTATACAGAGAAAGATGAGTATGTCATTAAACTAATGGTATAGTCAAAAATATGCATACATTTTAGTAGCTGGAAGTAGTTCGAAAGTAAGGGTCTTATAGTATTAAAAGAAAAAAGTGGCAATGACAAGAAATTTTAGGGGAACTTGACTCACCATCTTCTTTTCCAAATAATATGATCAGGATTGCTTTAAAATATTTTGTCACTGCTTAAATATAATCTAACAGCATTTGTCGTTTTTCTTCATGACTTTCCTTTGGCTTTTGGTTCAGTGATTTACACTTTTGTAATAACAAGACACCTTACTCTGGGTAAAATACTCAAAAATCACAGTTAAAGAAAAATACCAAAAAGTTTCCTTTGAGGTAGTATTATTTGAAACACAATCAAAAATTCTATATTTGAGTCCCATATGTCATAACATATGTTCAAATATAAGTGGTCAATAAAAAACTAATTTTAATAAACAAGTTGCTTTCAGAGTTGCAGCCCGTTGTTACTGTTTATTTGAATGCAAGTTTTACTCTGTATACAGACTGATTTTCTGTTCTTTTAGAATAAATAGGACATATTTCCCTTCATTCCTTCCCAGTTATCATTTAAAATAAAATTGCCTAATTCATGCATAGCCAATGTTAATCAGTAATACCTTATTACAAAAATAAGCACTATCCCTCTCTTCCTCTGAACAAAGATAAGAAATAGCTACATTGCTTTTGATTTGTATCTGTGTTTGACTGTGTGTGATGTGCTTTAGTAAAAGTGCCCGAAGTAACAGGGCCATGGTTAGATAACGTATTTTAAATATTTATAAAATGATGTTTGAATCATCAAAGGATGATATACATCCTGATAAAGGGTAGATGTTTTAAGGTATTATTGATTTTTATAAGAAATTACATGCCTTCAGGCAATAATGTTATTTGTTAGTCAAAAAAAAAAAAGGAATTAAGTTGCTGCATATATTGTATGTGATGCAGTGTAATAGCACATCAGTCCTGTGGGAATTCTATAATATTTTTTTCTTATTAACTTCTAATTAAGCCTGAGTGATTTCTAGAAGAGATAAATTGGCACATCTTTCAGCATCATCTTTCTTTCTTGGTAAGGAATATAAGGTGTAAGTCCTACTAGTCTGTACAGGAAAGATTCTACAGTTTCTTCCATAGTAAGAATATTTAGTTGGATTTGGACCTCTTATAAATGTAGTTTAGAGGGAAGAAGAGTCAAACCATTTGTACAGCAAACACATGAAAATGTTTCAGAAGTGAAGAAACTAACATTTTAGGTTTGTACAGTTTGACATCAGGCAAAACTGAAAATGATGTTTTTTGATTTGCACAAGGACAGTGTTTGTTGTCACCCTCTGATATTGTACACATACTATTTCCAACTTAAATTATTGATCACATCACTTTACATGGGCAGCATGAGAAGGGGGTGAGGTCTGTCTTCAGGAGGTGCATATAAATTGAGCCATTTTTTTTTTACAAGTACAATAAATTCCTGGTTATAATGATGGAAGGGATCTAGCCTTGGAGATCTAGAGGCCAGATAGAAGGAGATCTAGAGCATCTCTAAGGGCAGTGAATTTAAATGTGTCCATATATCTGTATCTGTTCTCCTCCCTGTAGAGTATGATGTGCATAATGAATGGTTTTAAACTGTAAGTAGAAGAAGAATGCTTTCACTATGAGAAATTTATACTTCTGTATTTCATTAACCAATATTATTTCATCATTGTTGTTGTATCAACAAGCCCACTTATCATCCTGTGGTATCACCTATTTACAATACAGTGATCAGACTAGGTACAGCACCAGTTTAATCACCTGAGAACTGAAGCAGCAATGGCATATAACCTCAGGCACATAACCTAGAATCTCAGTTCAACTGCAGGAAAATATTGCCAATAACAAGATGAGTAACAAATTTACAGTTCTTAGCAATGTTTCTTATGCAATGGACAGTGCCTAATTAAGGTCTCCCATCTCTTTGCATTTTATCTCACCTCATGACATTTGTATAGCAGCATTTTATAATAGAATAACAGTAAAGATAAAAAGCAAGTATTTTGATTTTATTTATAGCTGTGAAAACATGCTTTACAATTTATCATTCAGTCCAGGAATTCAGTTATCTTAAAAGGAAACTAAATTTTTCAGTGACAAGTACCAGTTATGACTAAAACCTCAGCATTACCACCAATAAATCTAATCTACGTGCATTAAAGAGAGCAATTTTGCTGACAGTTCTTTATGACTTAGTTCCACTGTAATATTTCATCTGTTTCAATATATGCATATAATCAAAATAAAGAAGAAACTGTGATATCTCTGTTTTGTGACATAGTACCTGTCATTTTTAAAGATTGGTGCCATGAACGATTCATTTATGTACCATATAATAAATAATTTTTTTAAATAATAGCTAATATTTAATTTGTTATCCAGAAACATAAAGCATTCTGTTGATCTTTTACAAAAGAATCATGAATTGCTTTAAAGATGCATGTGATGAAAGGAAAAGCAAGGCTTTGGCTTTGAAAGGTAATTCATCTGCTTCTAGAGAAGATTTTACTGTCCATAAAGAAAAAGTTTGAAAGCAATTCCCTGCAAGTAAGCAATAGCTATCAGGCTGCACTAGGCAAAACTAACTCACACACTACCTTCACACCCTTGACCTTCTAGACACATTTGCAGATAATGTTGATTCTTCTGACAGCAGACACAAATCCTCGCAGTTCTATGGGAAGATATTTCAGTTCAGCATTGAAACTATATATTTTCTGTAGCATTAAGTTGATCATTTTTGTAAGATAGGAATTTTGAGTTATAAAGCAGTATAATGCATGTTACAGCATACACTTTGCAAAATATAGCCATGGTCCTATAATGATCATACCAAGATAAGTTTCTTCTGTATGGCAGTTGGAGAATGGTCTAATCTGGGCCTAATCATCGGTGTTTGGCAGCAAAGCAGCAGGAGCTTAAATTAAACTGCCAGAGTCAAACACTCTGAAAGGCGGTTTCCGGGTCCAAACTTTCAGGATCTAGATGTTGCTGTAAAAGAGAGAGGCAGACAGATTGAGGAGATGAAACAAAGACACACACAAGAGGCAGCTTCCTAGAACAATGCATTTGTTTGTTTGTTTCAGAAAATATCTACTGGAAATGTGATGTGAGAATACATATAAATAGAACTTTGTATGAGAGTCCTGTTCTGAATATATATTGATGTTAGGCTGGATTTATGGAAATACCAAGATGTTTCCCCTTCTCCTTAGATATTTGTAATATTTGAAAGGTTAGTTTAGTGTTGGTTTACTATCATCTCATTCTACATTTTCAGCACATGCCCTTTCAGTCTGGATGCAGGCACAGTGAAAAAAAGCAATAAAATGTGCGTTTTGTAAAATACATAAAATGTTATGTCCTGACCACACTGCAGGAAATATTACAAGCTTTATATAGAACTATGCATTCTTTCAGCATATATGTTGTTCTGTGATACAGCTTGTGCAGAAAAGAAGGGAAGGAAACATGGGAGCATTTGCCTGGATTTGCACTGTCACCTTTGTGCTGCCACCTTTCTGCAGTGATTGCCCTGTGTTTATCTGCAGCTGGAAGCAGATGTTAGGCAACTCAGTGGAAGCTCTCCCAGGGGCAGCTTGACTTACCTGTGTACGGTGTGCTGCCCCCATTCCCCTTCCACACGCTGCCGGAATATGGCAGCATGTCTTGGGGTCCAGTTCTATCATCTCCCTGGCATGACACCCTCTCCATGGGAGAGTGTGATTTGTAAGGCATGGCTTTGGTTCAACAGGCCTCATGAATATCCAGCAAAGCTGAAGGAGAGGAAGGGAAAACAGAAGGGAAATTTCTTTATGCATGAACAGAATGTTTTTAAACAAATTCATCTAACTCCTTTTAAAAGCCATAAATTTTTATTTCTACCCAGGGATATACCTATTTTCTACTTCCATTAGGGAGGCTGTATCTGTAGAAGTGTTGAAAAAACAGTATGCTGTTACCTCAATATTTTCTTCTCACATACAACGTTAAATGTCATCTGGATGTTACTAACAGAATGTTCTGTCTCTTACCACAAGAAGCTGAGAATTTTACAAGAAGACCAACTTTGGAGATCTGTGTCCTGAGACAAAGACTGAAAAAAAGCAGGAAGGGTTAAGAGAAACCACTTCCCCCACAACACTCTGAAGAAGTCCCCCCAAATTCTTGTGACAACAACCACATTTGGCTATCAAAAATCCCAAAATAGTCTCTATTATTTGAGCTGTCTGTCTGGGAACTCAGTCAGCAGATAGCCAGAATAAATCAGGAACAATCTGTTCCTGGATTATTCAAGATCCTGAACAAAGGAGGGTATCCAAAGGTTCTTGTAGACCTGGAATTGCATACCTGTCTCCCTTTCTTATCCAGCAAATGTTTCTGTCATGTGAGGTCTATGCCTGACCAGGCAATAATTTGCTGACTGTACCAATTAGGCATAAAACAGTTTTTTCTTTGATATAAATTTTCACTAATTACAATGAGTCATCATCATTAAATGCTTTGGGGCTTGCATGCAATATTTTTCTCTCTCCAAATTTCAGTACTATGTTGGAGAGATTGTCACAAAAGTATTTTCCAGATGTCCCCAAAAATAGGAGTTAAAAAACTGTGGCAGTTTAATACAGACATTTCTAACTTCTGGAGTCACTCACTCCTAAAGATGATCAGATATAGATTGACTGGGACCATGGATGCTGAGGATGCTTGCTTGGTGCCAAACCTGCTTTCCCAAAGGTTTCCCTTAGGATAAGCCTGTCTTGTAATGAAAGTCAGTCAGGGTAGTTGCATGATTTTTCTTAGCTGTGATTTCACACTGTGTTAACATCAACTTGAGATGTTGCTTGTTTGACCAATGCCAAAGATTTCATAATATTGAGAAGTGGAAGGATGAAGCTGGAGGTGAATGGAGGGGCTGTTGTGGTTTCTGTAGGAGTTAGGCCTTGGAGACTTTCCATCTTGGTAGACTGGCAGATACGGAGCTCTCAGATGTGCATCAATGGGGCACAATGGAGGACTCAGAAAGGACTGGGAGGTTTTGAATCTTCATATGAATGTTTCCACTAATGCCCAAATTGCTCTGAGACCAAAAGAAGTTGAACAGAGCTGAAGAAATTAATTTTTCAGACTAACTTGACAGACATAGACATTCACTGCAGCAGAGATGGAAGTTTAGCATTTGAAGATAATTTTATTATCTTTTCCTTTGCTCCCAAAAAAATGCTCTAGAACTTTTAGAAATAGAAAGTGCTTTAATAGTTCAGACTCATCTAAAAAGCAGTAAAGAATATTTCCGCTATAATTTTTAAAGTTTTTCTGAATTGCCATTTTTCTTTCAAGAAAGCCTACTAGAAATATACAGCCTTGAAGATTCATTATTCCTCTTCTTTGCCAACTTGACCTCCTGTCCTCAAATCTGAGAATGGAAGATACAGTCCTAATAGTGTAAACCCTTTTTAAAAGTTCATAAATCAAGGCAAAGAAATTTATGTGGAACTTCACACTAATAACTCATGTTTCAACTCAAGCATACTGTCATAAAGCCTATCAGTAGGAAGGTATTGATTTAACTTCATACTTTTTTTGGTTAAATGTCAACATGAACAACTTCTTTTTTCTGTTTGCCCAGAACTAGAGGCAGAGGAGTGGTGCAAACATCTTTGCATGGAGTGTCTAGGAGCCAGGCTCAATGATATAAGTCTTGGGGAGCCAGATTTGCTTGCTGCTGGTGTTCAGAGAGAACAAAATGGTAAGTAACTTCGTATTTGCTCCTACATCAGTTCTTAGGTGATGTCCCGTGTTATCTTTGCTTGTGTTTGTTGTTGTGGGGACTTTTGCTATTACCTAGAAGCACATCATTAGTAACTAAATATTTGGATGTGTCTTTGAAGCTTAATCCTGTTTATTTCTACAAATAAGGATGAATAAATTTCATGCCAAATAGCACATGTAGAGTGAATTTACATCTTCATTGTGTTCTCATTTTCCTGTCATGGGAAATAATGACCATGACCCTTCTGGTTCTTGAAATTATGGCCTCTGTGCAGAGGAATAAAACAGCAGCTGTTGTTCTGCAGCCTTTTAAAGACAGTGATGAACATGCCAACACCAATTTGGGCTGCAAAACACATATTTGCTTTAAATTCATACCTGTCTTGAATATTGAAGACAGGATCATCTAAATGTTGTCAAATATGGGTGAAAAGGGCAATGACAGATGCTAGTCAGCACTAAGCCTGAGTTTTAAGTCTTCATCTAAAGGCTATTTGGATTAGGTACATGCACAGGAAGAATGCTAGTGGATGGAATATGCAATAACAAAAGAAAATATGTGATTATCCTATCATTTAATTCCTATTAATGAATACGAGGGCAACACAAAATGTGCTCATTTATTCCTCCCTAAATTACAGCTCTCAATGATTATTACTGTCTTGATGCTTTTATAAGATGCAATAGCTTTCAACAAAGTAATAACACACACTGCCTCAATGGTCATAAAACATCAAGCCAAATATCATTATAAACAAAATTACATAGTTAAATTATAGAATGAATGGCAATATATTGATTATATTGTATTAATTTCTCTGAACCTAATAGCATATAGCACAAAATGCACAGAAATCTTCCAGGAATTTTGGTCAAAAAACAGATATGTTGAAATGTGATTTATAAGAAGTTCAAATATTTGTAAAGTTATTTGCCTCCTATGAGACACAGAATTCAATTTGCAGTCTCAAATTACTTAACAAAGGGAGAGCTACTAATGTTGTAGGAAAGTGATAATGATCAGACACCACTCAAAGCATCCCATCTGCTGTATGTTCATAGGCCATAGGTATAAAACTCAATGTGTGCTATTGAAGAGAGAACTTACGTGAGCAGGTGGAGCTCCTTCACAAATGTGATAGGAAATAAATCTGGTCAAAAGCCTGTGATGTGAGCAGAAAAATATCAAGAAATTCCTCAAACTCTTCATGCAGTGCATTCATGTACCATCCAGCAGCTTTTGTACATAGATGGAAAATATTACATTTTCTCATGTTCTTGAAAGAGATCCAGTTACACACACACGACCTCCTGTTGACATAGATTAGGTCTGTTGTATGAAATAGTCTTGATTCAATTGCCTTAGTCTAGAAATTAATTGCAGTGCTATCAACCAGCATATATGAACATAATTAGCATCTTCATTGTTCTAAGTAAATAAATGAAAGGAAACAAAGAGACAGAGCATGTATTTGTTGTACAAATCACATGAATAATAATGCATGGAGGGTATCATTAGCTGTATTCTTTTAAAACAAGTGACTGAATACATATAATCCAATATTTGACAATCATGCTCTACTAAATCATTAGTTACAGTATCTCAGACAAATAATTCTGATACCTATCCGCATCTTTCCCTCATCCCCTTGATGCACAACTTTGCATTTGAATAAGCGTGCTTAAAATTCAAAGTTGTCTTGTTCAGAAGCAAAGCAAATTCTGTTTTGAGTATCTTTTAATCAACTTGCAAGGAAGGAAAAGTACAGAGATTCTTACTAGCGGTATGAAGTCTGGCATTTTGTTCATTTATGTGGCTGTAAGAACCTGCAGTTGCAATCAAATTTCTGTAGCTGATTCCTTCAGTAAAATTAGTTGAGTGGAACCATGACTTCAGTTTATACTTGCTATCTTATTCTGCAAACCTGGCAGTATCATTCCCCAAATGACAGTGTTATTGAAAAGGTGACTAGTTGTAGGGTGGAATAATCTGGTGGGTTATAAAAAATTCAAATTTTTAGTTTATTTTCTTACACATTTTCCCCATATTATAGCTGTTACACACATGCTATCAAACACTGTAGCTCAAAAGATACCCAAAAACCTTTAAAAGTTTACTGAGCTTTTGTTGACCTGAAACTGAAAGGCCAAAATTAATTTTCAAATTGAAAATTCATGAAAAGTGGCTATGTGTATGAAGCATCTAAAATCTTGCTCATTGTGAAAGTGGCAGCTGTGTCACTCTCTGAATTATTTTATTTTTTTGTGTTAAATAAAAACTGTACACTGGTGTAGTACCTTTGAATGTCATTATTTCAAAACATATTGCAAGTATGTCAACTTCATAGAATTCCTCTTGAGTTAGTCAATTTATTAATGTTTATTTGAAACAGAGATGTGAGAATACAGTTGTAAAACCTGTAATACAGTCTCAAAGCCTCAGCATCTAGTTTCATGAAAGTTCTGTTGCCTGAACCATACAAGGGCTTTCTTTCAAGTCACTGAACAAAAGATGTCGCTTAGTATCTGAGCAAGACCACAGATTGCAATAAGCATTATAGTGTCAATGGTTTTTCAGTTTTAGATAAATTTATTTTTTTACACTTTTAAAAGCTAAGAGGAATTGAATAATGGTGTTATACTGTTGATATCTCTTTGATATGACAAGTGTTAATACCATTAATCCCAAAACAACAAATGTATTAACCGTTAATTGTATCTCATTCCACTGAGATTTTCTTAATGGTTACTTTGCCCTAAAGACTTTCTAAAATGTTTAAAATTTAATAAAGATACTTCCTTGGTCATAAAAGAAGTAACCTAATAAGGTGGGATTTTCATGAGCTGCTTTACATTTTCCAAGCAATAATATTTTTGATATGCAATGTTCATCTGTTCATCTACTTACCCATTCTTGTCCTTAAAGGACATTTTCGTGGAGCACAGGTATTCACTGAATGGATCAGGTAAATTGGCTCTCTCTTGAAAAAAAAAATGAACTTTGAGTTTTGTAAGTTTGTGGTTTAGCTTTTGTATGTGATCACTGAGGCCACTACCCTCGATTTGCAACATTAGAGATAATTTTCTTAATTGTTGTTGTATATTCCCTGGGACCATTAAAATTGCTACGTCCTGCTTATATTTTTTACACTCAGGGAATCACATTTCAGAAAATACTTGGCAAGGAAAATATATGTTTTCTATCATTTGTTTAATACCTCTTTTTATTACATCTGAGCCTGTTTATTGTCCTGCTCTCACTCTTGTGGTTCTCCTGAGATGAGCTTTAGATTTAATAAGGGAAGACACCTGATTCTCTGTGACAGAAATGCAACAAAATGGTTGGCTAAACCTCGTATTTTCTATAGTTCTGAGTTGTTCAGTAAGTGCTAGTGAGATCTGTTTTACTTTAGTTGCACTGTTGCTTGACCCTTCAGCACCAAGCAATTCTGCAGTGGTGACAACAAAAAGAGGCAAACTGTAGAGCAGCACTGCTTACGGCAGAGAGCTCTAACTACTGTTTCTTGTACGAAGGAGAAACCAAGACATATTAGCAATTCTTGTGCAAAGCACATCAGTAACAAAAAGCTTCTCGCTGGATTTTACCTCCGTTATTACTTTCAAGAAGTATTACCACAAGTCTCGTTGTGTAAACTCTGATGCAGAAAATTACCCTTAGGTGGTTTTCTTTTTAAATTTAAGGCTCACAACTGATGGCTGCTTAGTTTGGAATGATATGCAGCTTCCAATAAAAGTGAGATGTAAAATGAAGTTTCCGTTGCTCTCCAACCATCTCTCCTGCAAATCTAAGAGACTAGTTCGTGTTCCTCAGTGCTATAGCAGCAACCTTGTTTCTGTTTAAATTTCTTTTCACGCCAAACACAGTTTCTTAGTGTTCATGTATGTCCATTTTGGTTATTTGCTAAAGAATTAAAATACAGTATGATAGCAAAATCAGTAAAGGCCTCACCTCCTGATCCTATTCAGGTATTTTAGTATAATGGCAGTGAAGCTGTATATGCAATGATAAGACAAATAATAGTACACAGTTATAACGCCAGGAAAGAAAATCTGGACTAAGCTGGATCTTATATCACTGTTGACTTCTAAGCAATATCCTGTGATACTTCCACACACATTTCATAGTCCTTAGGTTTCTCAAGCTTCTGCTAAGCAAAGAAATTGTGAATGTAGAGTGCTGACTCTGTTTGGGGGAGTTGGAAGCTTCCTTTCCAGCTCTCAGTGAATTTGGAAGCATTTCCAATATACCCCAAAATGTAATGACAAAAACAAATGTTTAGGTTTTTTAAATTTTTTATCTTCCCAGGTGACATCATAGCTAGAATTTGTCCATGCTAACTGCTTCCAATGTGTCATTGTTTTCATTCTCTATAAAAGGAAGCAATTTGAAAGAAGGCATCCAAATGGACAGTCTACAATGACAGACTATATTTACTGTGAAAAAGAAAACAGAATATTCAAGACAATATTGGTTAAAAAAAGCATTATGTGTAGACTATTGATAAATTCACTCTTCAGGAGCAGGTGCTTCTGTTTTGTGAAGACTCTATTCCTATCTATTTTGAATGCTAAATAATAGCACTAACAAAGCTGAATACTTGTGCTAAATCATATTCGATTAAACTGTGCTTGTAAACCTGATTTAAAACATGAAGAACATGGGCAAATGATAAAATGCAAATTTTTAAACTGAAGGAAGGGCCAGATCCACCTTTTGCTGCTATAGCTAGTTTATTGTTAGTTATCATGTCTGTGATATCAATATGATGCTTTTCTGTTTCGGGTTTTTTGACTTTTTTTTTATTTTACTGCATTATAAAGATAATTTTGTTTTTAAAAGTCTGGAAAAGTTTAAAAGATATTGTTTTTTTTGCTTTTCCTTTCTGCCTAATATTTAAATTAATATCCCATAAAATTACTTCTTTTATAAGGTTGTTCTTCTTTCATAACATTGGGTTTACTTTCCTTTTTTTATTTAGAAAACATTCACAGGAGTAGTGGTCTTGCTTCCTGGATTTTAATTGCAAGAAACTCCTTAATTCTTGTTAGCAAAAATGTAGGTTTTCATAGTGAACGTCCTTGAATCCTCAGAAGAGGATTATGAGTTATTTCTTTGTGCTACATATTGAGATTACAAAATACAGACAAAGCATAGAGACTTCATAATTACATTCACAGAGCTGACTTGTTTTAGGACATTTTCTAGGGTCTGTAGAATCTCTGTAACTTAATACATAAAAGCACTTTGAATGGTTTTTATTCATCTTCTGTTATCCTTAATCCATTTTTATACGTTGGGTTTGTTTGTTCATTTTTTAAATAAATGAAACACAGACAGATTTATTTAGAAAAATAAGGTGTTTACAGTTTAAATGGCTGGTTAATCCAGTAAGACTTCAGACTCTTCTCTACCTTATTACTTATCACAGAAACAATTCAAAATATTTATCTATGGTAGCCTTTATATTTTTATTGAGATGCTTATAAACATTTTCATACATTTTTAATGGAAGCAAAGCAGAATATTTATAAGCAAAGAAAAAAAATAATTCTGAAGTCCTAGTTCCTCACCGTGTGCAGCAGAAGAGAAACATTCTAATAAATCTGACATATGAATGAACACAAAATGTTGTGCCTTCAAGAATTTCTCTTTCCACCTGAAAATCAGCCACAGGTGGAAGTCTCGTTGGTGGAGGAGTTTATTTCATATATAAACTGAGTATTGCTTTTAAAGCCTCTTCTTATTTATATAGGCCCCGCAAACCAGACTGTCTCCTTCCATAAGTAATTTTTTAGCCATCATTTAAACTGAAATGAAACCAAGCATCGGGATTGCAAGATTGTGATTTCATCTGGTCGGTTTTCCAACTGGAATGATTTAGGCAGAGGAATCCAGTGATAAAGTGGCAGAACCAGGATCCCTGGGTTTCAGTGATTTTGCTTCCCCAGTACGGCAGGAGGGCTGAGAGCATTTTGGAGTTGCTACCAAGTCTCCATCTCAGTCAATATGCTCATTTTAATAAAGACTCTTATGCTCCTATGCCCTGGAAAACATTATTAAATGTCATATTCTTGCCAAAGCCCAAATGCTAAACACCTTTTCATGCACAAAGTGTGTGATGAAGCATTGCTTTGCTTATTCAAGGAGATGGGTAAGAGCAGTTACGTTGAGTGGAGTAGTAAGTGTTGCAATATATCAGCATTTTTTTCTCATCCTGGCTCCCCCAGTCCCTTAACTTTGCTCTCACCAGTTTAAGAGGAGATAGGAGGATAGGGGTGCTGAATGCTGAGGAATTGCACTTGCTCAGTCTCAGTCTTACCTTGTCCAATAACATCGCATCTACTTTCTTGGTTTCTTCCATCTCCCTCCTTTCTGGGTCCCTCATTAACTTCTATTTGCTTAGTTTTACTACCCACTGAACTCTTTATCTCATCCCACTGATATGCAGATGGTGTCTGAACCACAGAGAAGCTAAATGAGTTATGGTGTGTCATTCAGAAGATCTGGTGTCAGAATTCAGCCAGGATTCCCAAAGCTGGCCTATGAATATTTGTACTTGCCTGGATAAGTTTAAGGGCAAAACATGCCACTAAAAATTGAATTGACTGTATTACCATTAGCTAATAGATACCTGTTCAAATATTTTCTGAAACTGCAAAATTGGACCCTGCATGTTAATTAATAAAATCATTTAATAGTATCTACACTTTACCATGTCCTCATTTGCCCACTACTCAAAAGTATAGTTTTTGTTCCAAAAGCAAATATATCCATCCTCAATCGTCTCCAGCACATATATTTGTACCCTTGGTTTTCTTGCCAATTTGACTACGTTCCAAGGGTGCTGCATTTTGCCCTGCAGCTGATGTTCACTTTAATCAGACATACTGCCTTTAATCCATGACATCTCACCTTAGACATTGACCTCTCATGCAAAGTCAGCAAATGTCTCCTGACAGTTTGAGGATACTGAGTATCCCGACTATCCTTCACGCAATAATATCCTGAAACTTCTTTGAAACACTTCAAAGAAGTTGAGCATTTCATGACTATCCTGGTAACATCTAAACCAAGCCGAAATGTTCTGTGCCTTCAACACAACAGCTTAATGTTTACTTCAGAAAATAATTGTACCTTTTAATTTTATCTGCTGTCAGAGACATTCTGTCAGTGAAGATAGGGAAAGGGAAAGATTTTCATTCTCATATAGTAGCCCCATTCCCCCATAGATACATTGTGTTATTTCATGTAACCTAAGAGAGAAACAGCTTACATGTCAGTCACTTGCATCTTTCTTTCAAATGGAGCAGGGAAGTAGCAATAAAATGGATATTGAAAGGACATATATATATATATATAGATGCATATAATTCCAGTGCGAAGTATAAGTTATGTTTTCCTTACCATGCCCTTCCCAATGTGATCATCGGCCCATATTCCCATGTGTGAGTCTTTGTATTTACTTTAGTAGGCATTACATTAGACCTCTGCCCCATGAACTCCTCTGAGGGCTGGGAGAAATTCTTTTCAGTGATCTCAGCAGCTTCTGCTAATCTATTTGGTCTGTGTGTCAGAAGACTTTTGCACAATGTTTGGACTTTCACATTTGGGAACTTGCTCATAAAATGAAACTTTTAGGGCTAACACACCCATTAGTGTGACTAATGGGAACTAGGGCTTGGGAGAAGAGGTTGTGGCTGAATGGATCAACTGGGGAGTCTTTAACAGGACAAAATTAAATTGACTGAAACAGAACAACATTGGGGATGACAAGTTTTCTTATAGCTATGCAGGGCAGCAATTTTTAGTGCTCACCCAGCAGTTCCCTGCTTTCACTACTTCCTCAGCCAAACTTTTGCTACTTTATTCACACACACGCACACTCATACACTTCTAATATTTCGTATTAGCTCACTTGCAATATTTTAATTCTTTTGTCAGACAGCTATATATATATCAAATGTCTGAAAAATGGAGACATAATGTCTGTGATATTGAATGTCAAACACAAGGGGAAGCTGCATCTAATTTTGACTATTGCGATAAATTTCTCTCACTTTAATTTCAATTCTTTCCTGATTTTTATGAGGACACTGTGAGAAAATTCAGTTCAAATGGTGGATGAAAAGTGTCCCACACCAAACTCTAATTTCTTTTTCAAGTAACTGGAGACGATTTTCCTACGAGTTGCCCCTTTAAAGAGCATTTTCTCAGTATTGTTTATTGAATGAGCATTGCTCATGCTCATACTTTAAATTGTTCTTACTTTTTTGCCAACAACCTTTAGGCAGTAACATTGACATTTTGCATTTCTACCCTTTTCAAAGATGAAAGGAAAATGTGAGATAAAAGTTGTGAATCAGCTGCACTTTCCCATATTATGGTATTAAGGCCCAATATTGCAGTGCATTGAGAGTTAAAATATAGGCCAGCACTTCCAACTATAGCACCAGAAATTTAACAGTTTTTCACTCTTGGTAAAAGCAGCTCACAGAAAAGAAAATTGAATTTTTATTTAAAATTCTCTTGCTAATAATGTGGTTTACTTCCATATGAGTTAATTGTGGTTTATATCATGTTGGGTTTTTTCTTTTTTTTTCTTTTTTTAAGGATTTTTTTTTTGCATTGCTTATTTAATCACATGCAATTCAGGCACTTCAGAAAATTATTAATGCCCTTAACCTCCTACTACAATAAGTGCACTTTGCAAGGGAAGTGCAGCTGATACTGATTGATGTCATGACCATAGTAATATGTTGTGTTGAATCAGATTTTTCAAGAAAGCAACAGATGATTAAAATTGTGGTTAATTTGACAAATAATAATGTCTTTGGCAAATAGATAGAAACTGATTTCAAGGAATGTAATTATTAACAAGCTTCAATAAGTAAACCTGGGTTTGCAGTTTCGAGGACAGTGTTTCTGAAAGACAATAATTGCACATATATAGAGGACTATGCAGATCATCTGTGAAAGATGTCTCAGTCTGATGCATCGTTTATAATGAAAATGAAATGAAGATGATTCTCCTCTTACTCCTCTCATTTGTCCTAGCAACACTTTTTCAACATCAGTGGGTCCTCACCTCTGTTAAAAGCTAGAGATTTGGCCTTGATTTCTAAACCATCAAAGCTAAAGATTTTATTTCAATTCTTTTCCAAATCTTACTTCAACTTGTGATGTTTTACCTTGTTGTTTTTTTTTTTTCCAGAACGATTCAATGTATATCTTATGCCTACACCAAATTTAGATATCTATGGGGAATGTACAATGCAGATCACACATGAAAACATATATCTCTGGGACATCCACAATGCCAAGGTCAAGCTGGTCATGTGGCCTCTGAGCTCTTTGAGGAGATATGGACGTGACTCAACGTGGTTTACATTTGAGTCTGGAAGGTAAGAGCTAAGAAGATAAAAGAAAGAAGAAATGATCAGTGTTTTTTGAAAACAAGTATAATAAGTTAGATTAGCCTCTCATTATAAAGCAAGACAGAATAATGGCCTCTCCATAGACTTCTGTTTGCTGAACATTACTTTTCAATATACTCAGCCCAGTATTTGAAATAAATGTTACTATGTCTTATATTTAAAATGAGCTTAAGCTTTCTCTGACTTTTATTTAACTGTATTGAAATGTCATTCTTAAGGTTTATGAGTCTCACTGTGCTTAAACACTAGTGTGGTATAATTTGAGTACTTTTGATGTAGAAGAAATTAATTCTAAATCATGGAAAAGGTTTATCACACAGTATGAATGGAATAACTTCTATTACAGTGGATATTACTCTTTTTGGATGTTCCTGATGACTGATTGCCACCCTAGAGTATAATTGCAAGCCGGAATACAGAGAACATTGTGAATTCCATAAAAAGGCTTGCTCTCTTTTCTGCCTGCAGTTTGCCATTTCCATTCTCAGATCAGTTTTAAATGTCTATGGAGCTCTGTTTTGCCTCTTTTTCATATCTTTTAATGCATTTCATATCTTGCCATTAAGTTCACTGCCTTTTCTTCATTTCTGCACAAAAATAATTCTGCATTTAACTCTCCCTTTGGTGGTGTTTGATCTTGGATTTTATGGTTCTAGACTATTGTTCTTTATGGTTTGGTTTGGGTTTATTATGGTTTGTTATATTCCTTTATGAGAAGCCTGAACTTTCTGAAGCAATCCATGAAATTACAGGTGTCTCTAAACTCTGGAGTTAGCCACAGTGTCTTGTTAAAACACTTTATATGCATTTTGATGTATACTTATTCAATACCATTAACAAATATTCACAAAAGCACAGTTTGTGATTAGAAACAAAAACATAGATCAAATGGACCCTATTGCCCTAAGAAGGTAATGTCCAAAATTCCTCTGCAGTTTCTTATATGTGGGAGTTACCACTATACAAGTAATTTGTATATCCAGAACGATGACACTCAACCACTTTGATGCTCTGTTACTTTTCTGTGATGACTTCACAATTAAAAATCTTGAAGAAATCATTACTTTTTTTCTAATTTGATATTTTTAAAGTAAAAATTAGCAAAGCTAACCCATGTTTCAACTTGATTTCAGTGACTAAGCTGAGTGGCTTATTCAAATATACAATTTTAGCAAGAATTAGCATTTCAAGCCTCCTACAGTATTTTAATTCCATTTCAAACCTCCTACAGTATTTTAATTCCATCCTAGTATCTGAGCATCATCTGCCCTTGCAGTCCACGTGCCATGTGATCTGATGAAAAGTGGATTGTTTTCCTGTGTTTTATTATTATGAGCTAGCTCTGCCTTTATCTGTCATGCTTTATTGTCTTTGATCTGATTCCTCCCTTTTTGCTTGCTTGGAAGTACTTTCTCTATCTGATTTGGAAATACATAGAGGTAAAAAATAGGGCTAGAGAAACATTAGTACCTTCAATAACATCTGAAGGCTATATAGGGCAACACTAATACTCATTTTAAAATCGGTTGTTGATTTGCTTGGAGTTTTATTTTTATTTTTTAATCAACAAATCATCTTTCTCATCTTTCTGAACATGATTTTCTTTGTGCCCTGATCTGCTAGTACCTTAATACAATCAATTCCTGGTGCATGTTGTTTTATCAGAAGTGAAGCACTCATCCATGTTTTATGAGAATGTTATGCAGTAAAAGTGTTGTGGCTTTAATTTTCCCCTAAGGCTTAAATATTGAATGTAGGCAATTGCTTTAAAGGAAATATTTTTAAATAGGTTCTTATGTTTTAGGGAGTTTTAGCAGATATCCAGTATATGTGTATGAGGTTTGCATGAACATTAAAACCTTTTTTTATATATATTTATTATACATCCTGAGTTTTCGTATTACTTTGTTTGAGAAATAAATCCCTGCCATTAAAATAAATTGACATATTCATAAAGAGATACTATGTTAAATAAATTAATCAAAATGAAGCTTTTTGACAACTTTATCTTTTAATAAACATATTGCTTTGCATTTAAATGGAGTATGGTCTCAGATGTATAAAACTAAACTGCTCACTTGGCTACTGAAATACAATTTGAAGAATGTCTAAAATATGGGAGGAATCAGCTCAGATTCTTTTAATCTGCCAGATTTTTCTATTTAGTTTTGCACTGAGTTGGAGTTTGTAAATATGTATCTTTGCACTATCTGTGAATTAGACAAGTCCTTGTTTTTCATTATTTAGTGCACCAATGAAAGTCTTTCTTGCTCAGTGATTTCCTTAAATTTTTTTTCTCTTTCCAAACTCTGCTGAGATTTATGGGAAGCACAGTTTTGTGTGGCTTTGTTCAATACTAGATGGAGAGATTCTCATTATTTAAAATACCTGATTAGGGAAAATCCCATTCAATTTATCCATTGATCAGAAAATAGTAATTCACAACTCCATTAGGCACTACAATGGCTTTGTGTGGATTAATACTGTGCATCTAACATAGTGAATGGAACCCGTGGTAATTCAGAGTACCTGGGCTAAGAGCCTAGCATTTACCCTTTTAAGAGCTAGGCTTTCCACCTAGGGAGTCTTGGATTGGGTTGGGGTGTTGTACTGGTTTGTGTTGCGGTAGAGTTAATTTCCATCACAGTGGCTGGTGCGGGGCTGTGCTTTGGATTTGTGCTGAACACACGGTTTATAACACAGGGGTGTTTAGTTACTGCTGAGGGCTTTTCTTCTCCTCAGCACACCGCACCGGCAAACAAGCTGGAGACGTACAACGAGTTAGGAGGGGACACAGCCAGGACAGCTGACCCCAGCTGCCCAAAGGGACAGTCCTATACCATGTGGGTGTCATGCTGGGCATATAAAACAGGGGGTAGAAAAAGATTTGGGGGGCACAATTGAAGTGATGGAATTTGTCTTCCCAAGTCACTGTTATGTGTGATGGAGTGCAGCTTTCCTGGGGATGGATGAACACCTGCTTGCCCTTAGGAAGTGGTGAATGAATTCCTTGTGATCTTTTTCTTGTGCACATGGCTTTTGCTTTGCCTATTACCCTGTCTTTCCTCACTTTTACCCTTCTGATTCTCTCCTCACTCCCAGTGGAGGAGTGAGCAAGTGGCTGTGTGATGCTTAATTGACAGATGGGATTAAAACCACAACAGGAGTTTTAATGTTTAATCATCAATAAGTCACAGGATTTCCTTAATTTATGGGTATGTAATAATGTATTCAGACACCTCATTCTCATTATTTTGGGTATTGCATATGTTGGAGACACTGTGCCATTTATCTGCATGCTGCTCCATGTACATGGGCATTAGTCCTCGACTGTCTCTGATTTTAAGCCCCTGAAATGGAAAGTGTGTCCTTATGGAACTGCCCACCTAACTGTCCATAAGGTGCTGTTAATTTGCATGGGATTGCATTAATTACGTGCAATTTAAGAAACATGCCAGGAAAGTAATAAAACAGATACAGCTGAAATATCTCATAGTCCAGATTAGGTGTGAAGACATCCTTTTCAGACTCCTACCCAAGTTATAGGATTCACTTTGCTGATGTAAACCAAACAATCCATAATAAAGGCCATAAACAATGTTTGAAATCCACTCTCTGGACACTGCAAAAGGCAATTGTCCAGGCTTCCTCTTTAGCAAAACAAGCTGTCTGAGGCACCTTTTCAGGAGCATATGAGGAGACTCCTAAGAATTCAGAATTGAGGCACTGAGAAAATTAAGCACACATGGACTCTTTGTTCCTTTCAAAATATTCTTTCTTTCTCTTTACTGTAATTCTGCCTTTTACATTAAACAATATTTTCTTTGTATGGAAGCTGTCTGGTCAAGTCTGCTAATGGTGGCCAAAAGTATCAAAAAAAAAAAAAAAAAAGCTAAAGTCAAGTTAAACATGGTGAGAAAATACAATGAGGGGATGGGCTGTGGAAGCTCCAGCCAAACTTAGTCAATACTGTGAGTTTCCAGCTGAGTAGAGAGTTCGAGGCAGAAAGTTTTTCTTAGATTTTTGAGAACAGGAGCCATAAATTCATGACACACTTCTTTTTCTGAAATATATTTGCTTTTGTTTTGTAGACAAGATGTTGAAATATAAACAGTTCCAAGTATTTTCAAGTTGTGTGTTCAGAACCCCATGCACACTAAACTGTTCCTTCTTTTATTTGCCTTTGATTTGGGTTTTTTTCTTCATCAGAGAAAATTTAATGAAATATGTTATTCTCTATCATTTCTAAGATGTGGAATCTGTTTCTTTGGTTGAGAAAAATATTAAACTCAAGCATTACAGAGTGGTGACATGAGAATTTCTCAGATTTTTTTTTCTCCAGACTGATACATTCATTTTCTCAGTGATAGATACACAGATGCTAGGGTTATCTGAAGCAGAAAGTTCAGTGTTTGCTTCAGGCACTACATCTGACTGAAATCTTTCATTTGTCTGTCAGTCCTCTGTGGTGATTTTTGGTGTTAATGTGACACATATTAGTCAATTAACCCTTAAAGTTCAATTACAAAAACATCCTCTTTTTCCCTTACATGGGAAGAGGCCCCTTATGTATGTGCCTCATGAGACAGACTGTCGTGAGACACTGTTGTACATATCAGTTCAGGCCTCCACCTCCTGAGAGGTATAGAGAAGAGAAGCCTGCAATTCCTGATTGCTGGTGGATTATCTAAATAGTGGATTAAGTTTATGTATCATGAGCTTGTAATAGAATTCCTAAGTCACTTTGGGTTGAGCAGCACTATGAGCACTTGTGCAGCTGCAAGTAAATAGATTTATCATTTCACATAAACATTAGCTCAGAGCTTTCAGTATTTCACACTTAATGGTTAAGTTTGTTAGGATCTTTTTCTTCTGTTACACTTTTGTGGTACTTTAAAAAAACCTAATTACCCATGATGTAAATTTCCTATTATTTTGGTTTATGTTTTCTTGCTGTGTCTTCACTCCTTTCTCATACACTTTTAGGCACGTATCCTTAAAATCTGAAAATAAAAAACTTTCTTAAAAAAGGGAGCATTAATCTCTTTTATGTATCCTCCCCTAGATTTTTTTTTTCAGTAATGACATAGCTATAATTTAAGGGAAAGTGACATTTCCTACCACTAAAAAGGTTTCATTAGTTCCTGCTATTTAGCAGTGCCAAGGATATACCGTAATATGTTGTAATTGTAGTTCCATTCCTACTTTTTTCCATTCCAACTATCAATTTGCCTCCTGCCAAATTCTTGACCTGGAATAAGTCCTGTGTTAGTCATTCGATTCACTTAAACCCTACTTAAAAAGGAGTTGCGTTTTTAACTCATCTACAGAACTCCTACTCTGTTTGTGACCATGGTACCTAATCTAAGAACTCTTTTACTCATGGAAACTAATATAGCTTGCTTTAAGTGATTTATAAAGTGCTCATTACATTTTCTTTCTGCCAAGGCTCCTCTCAGACTGCTCTAGCGTTGATAAGTCTGAGTTCCACAAAACTCACATAACAATGAAATTCTCCACAGTATAACTGAATATGGGAAGCAGAGAGAAGAAGGGGTTGCATATAGGCTTCTTTAATCTAAATTTCTGTGGTAACTTATAAAGTATTGTGCTTTTTCTTACTGCTGTTTTGAAAATTCAGACATAATATACAAACCTAAGGAAGATTTTTTCCAACTGACAAAGAATGCCTGAGTCATTCCACTTTGCTGTGAAAGCTAATTTTTATGAGGAAAATCAATGGACAAAAAAACCAAAGGGCAATATATTGAAAGAATAAAGTTACCTTTATTAATTTTATCAGAAATAGATTATTGAGGAATCAGTGACTCCTTAGACAGAACAGGAAGCTTTACAGATGAAGTTGTGTAGCATAATAATGAACAAATTTATAAACACTAAATTGATAGGAATGAGCACATCACTAATTCATTAATTCACCATTGCCTAAGGTGTAATTTTCCGTATGAATTTGTACTGAATGAAACATATGCAGTAGAAAAACAATCACCCGAAGTTTGTCCAGTGAACACAAAAGATGCACAGCTCAGAAGGAAAGCCATCATCTCTGTGGTATCTGTAGAAGTGGCTCATATTTGCAGATCCCAGAGGGATCAGTGTGACTTGTCAACTGATCACTAGATATCCAAAGTCATTGGTTTAATTCAAATGTTAC
Source organism: Oxyruncus cristatus (assembly GCA_013399855.1). Taxonomy (NCBI): domain Eukaryota; kingdom Metazoa; phylum Chordata; class Aves; order Passeriformes; family Cotingidae; genus Oxyruncus; species Oxyruncus cristatus. Next base: position 827,256 of record VXAY01003767.1, on the reverse strand, counting down.
AAAGCTTTTAAATGAAATCACTGAGAATTGTATTGTGTTTGCCTAATGTATTAGCGATAGCATATGTTCCTTCTGATGATCCTGAGGTAACATGAACTGTGCCTTTCAGTTGAAGTGCCTAATTTGCCTTCTCCCTTCATAACAGTCATGTCATAGTCAAAGTAGAGCTTGTTTTAAAATATTTTGAGACCAGCTGCCATTTAGCTTTCAGATGGCTTTACATCCATGCATACCCAAGAGATTTGTTATTTACTTAACCATATTCTAATTACCTCTTTTTCATACGGATGCTCTCACGTAAGCATGCATTGTTGGATTAATATTCCTGAAGTTTCAAATTACTAACAAGGTTTTTGCTGTGTAATATATGAGTGGAGAAGAAGCAGATTAAATAATTCATACATTATTAATCACATTAGGATTCACTTATTGTTTCAACTGTACATTCTAACCTTTGAATTCCACAGTAAGCAGCAGCAATAATTAATCTCATATGGCAGTTCTGGATAACTTAAGATGCTCCAGCAGCATGTCCTTTTCTCTCCAAGAGTCATAATAACATTTAACCTAGACTGAAATGTCTCAAATTTAAAAACTAAACCAATTTAGTTTTAAGTGCCCCATTAAAAAAAAAAAAAAAAATCAACATGTAAACCCAAAATCTCTTAAATACAAAATTCTAGTAGATTTTGCAATGTTCTTCATTTAGTGTATAGATACCATTTACAAAAAAAGTGTTTATTTTAGCACTTAAATACTGTTTCATCTCTCCCCTAGCAAGCATATTTGCATGAGGTAATTAAAAAGGCTGAAACTTGGCACCTAATTATCTATACAGACAGTGTAAGAGTGTTAAACACTTCACAAAGGGCAATCCAGAAGGCCACGTTTTGCACAGAGAACCATCTAGCCAGCAATAATGCTAAGCACAAATAAATCCTTTTCTCCAAAGCTTACGAATGTAGAATCGTCGATTGAGGAGGAGGTTTGAAATACCCTCTATGTTACGGCTGTGTACTGCACAAACATAGAAGGAAGTAATCAAAATGCAAAGGCTGAGATTTGCACAAAAAAAAAGAAGAGCCTTGTTCATGAATATGTAGGAAACCGCAAACCCGTGCTTGCACATGCACACACAGAGCATCGCAGAAGCATAAAGGGGCCCAGTTTTATACTTTTGTGGGCTTCGTTTGGTGTCAGGAGCTCTGGTTCCTCTGCTTCAGCTGACACATAGGTTTGTTCTATAGGTCATTTTAGTGTCTGAACAGTTGCCTCTTGTATGTCACACATGAAATAAATTATTATGAAAGTTTTATTTTTCTCTCAGGCTTGGCCTTCGTTATACTGGAAGCAAGTTGAGTATAGCTTGACTGCCAGTCACTACTCTTGAGCTGAGAAAGCTGCTTCAGCATGCTGATCTTGGAAGGTTTGCCTAATATCTGTTTAATTCCCCCTCTTCTTTTAGGGAGTATAAATTAATTGTTCTCACAAATAATAAACTCACTTATGAGGAGCAGCTGAGACCGCTTGGTTTGTTCAGCTTGGAGCAGAGAACACTGAGGGGAGACCTCGCTGTGGTCTTCAACATCCTAATGAGAGGAAGTGGAGGGTCAGGTACTGATCTCTTCACTCTTGCAATCAGTGACAGGACTTGAGGAAATGGCCCGAATCTGAGTCAGGAGAGGTTTACGTTGGCTATCAGGAAAAGGTTTTTCACCCAGGGGGTGGTTGGGCACTGGAACAGGCTCCCCAGGGAACTGGTCACAGCACCAAGCCTGTTTGAGTTCAAGAAGCATTTGGACAACCCTCTCAGGCACATGGCATGATTAGGGACTCTTCTGTGCAGTTGGACACAGTGATCTTGACGGGTCTCTTCCAACTCAGCATATTCTAGGATTCTTTAAAATATCTCTTGGCATCTTTTTGTTTAGCTTTACTAAGCTTTTCTGGAAGATGTGGGTACCCAGTAACTTCTATTCTTCAAAAAGAGGTCAGTAGAGTGGTTTTGGCCTTTCCTGTCATTCACAGGTGGATAGCAGTTCCAGAAATATTTCTGTATTCTGGACAAAGTGTGAGAAATTTCTACACTACTGTGTAATGTAGAAATTTACATGGTGATTCTTTATTTCAGTAGCTGTATTCTGACTTCATTAGTAAGTTGAATGTCATTACCAACAGTGCTTTATATGTATGTATATTAATTATACGCATTTCCAAAAACAGTTATTATATAAGTGATCTCACAGTATCCCTGACTGTGTTGGAGTATGTAACTGTGGAGGCTACTGACTTTTTTTTTTTTTCCTGTTGCTGTAGGGTTTTCTACAATTTTTGTTTTCAAAAATCAATCAATAACCATGAAGATAATTAATATTTCCATCTATTAACTTAAATAATCAATTATTAATTTCATTCATTATGTCGTTAATTAGAAAAAAATTCTGCTCTTCTATAAAAAGCTAGTGGTAAACAAAACCAAGACAATAATATTGAAAGTAAATTAATGGAGACACCATTCATTTGGAAACCAGAGAATTTTCTTGAACTTGTGAATACCTAGAATATTTTGGTTAAAACCTTTAATACTGTGATATATATTCTTCACCACTTCTCAGCTGCACCCTTAAGGAAATCCAAGTTACTTTTGGTGAACTTTTACTGCTAAGGAAAATACAAACACACACACACACAAATATGTTTACAGACACATATAAAATAATATGAATGTTTTTTTGCCAAAATATGTATAAAACCAAATAAGAAGACCTGAAAGAACTGTGCAATTGAGCATTCATGAGTAATTCCTTTAATTTTTTAGATAGTGGTGATAAATGCTGCTTGGATACAAACCCGTGTGCTAAATTTCAGGGGTTTTTTTTTCACAAAGCACTTTGCTAAGGAGAAAACAAGCCTAAAAATTGAAAACCATGTCACAGCCCTCCCAGCATTATCATACATTATGCCCCCTTGAAGTCTTTTATTGCAACTAAGTGTCCTTTCACTCTAATTTAAATTAACTAAAGAACTATTAAAATATTGTCACATAGGGGAGATGGAGAGCACTTTACAGGCAGTGCCTATTCAGTAACTTTCTGGAAAAGTCAGGCTATTTTTGAGGTGTGCTTGACTGGTCCCACCGGCTCCTTTAATCTTCCATTTATTTATAAGGTACCAAATGAAGGTTTGTCCCTTAGCCCCTGTTAGAGGAAATGCTGTTAGCTACTCTGTCCCTCCTAATAGTACTTCTTTGCTATCACAGTAAGTTATTACTATTATTGCACTATTAATAATGCTGTACTCTGGTGTGTGATTTATTTCTGCTGTGAGTAGTCATTTGTCACATATTTTCTAAAAAGCTTCCATCTTATTAGAAAGAGGGGAGGGAGAGGTAGCATCTAATGGAATCTCTCAATCTCTGTGGCTCCAAACATCGTTTGATCTTTCTGACTTTTTAGGAGAAAATTCAGCCAGTGCTATAATTCACTGAGATCTTTCATCTCCTTGATTACCCTGTCAGGGGCTGAAAAGTCAAATATAGCATTGTATTCGCATGGCTTGCTTGAACCAGCACCAAAGCAGATTTTCACTTTTTTTTTTGCTATTTTTTAAAAAAATTTCCTGTCTAGCTAGGAAAATTTCCCTCCTTTAAAATGATACTTTAAATGGTCACTGATACTCTTTCTGAAAACAACATTTTCGGATGAATGACAGGAGAAGTTTTATTTACCTGAAATGTGTGTTATTATAGCTGAAATTTCATCAATTTGACTATAAAGGTAAATAAAAAATATCATCACTTATTGCAGAAACTGCATTTATTAGTAAGCAGTATTTAAAATCTAAAAAAAAAATTGAAACTGTCTGACCATAAGTATCATTTATGGTCAGGAATGGGATTAAGGGCAGAAAATTATAGTCTTTGGGATGATTCAGTGGAAAAGCCTGAAGCTCTTTCAGATGATGACTGAGGGTGCCAAACCTTTATTTAATGATAGAACAGGCTGGATCATCTGTATTTGCTGGTGACTTCCTCATCTAAGAGTACTGCCACTGCCATCAGAGAACAAAGAGTGACAACAGCGATGCAAAACAACAGTGGTCTGGAGAGGACCAGGGCATGAGTGAGCTGAAGCTGTTTTGCAGACACACTAGACATCAAGTGGACCAACTTGCTGGAAATAAAAGAAACTCGAGGGATTAATGAAAATAGGAGGGAAGGTTTGTGGGGTTGGGACACAGAATGGGCTAAAGGCATGGAATTGGAGGAGATAGGAATGTGGTGATTAAATACATGGGCCAGTAAGACAGAAATAGAGAGGGAGGGACTTCTGAAAAAAAGCAAAAGGTAGTTGGTTTCGGAATATGTGTATAATTTAGGAATAACATCTAGTCAGAAAGTGTAGAAGATATGAACAAAATAACAAGAGGAGGTTGTCCAGGATAAGTGTTTGTCATTGGCAGTTGTTACAAACGCAACCTCAAATACTTGATTTCACAGGTACTTTGTGTTTTTTTATCAGCTGCTTCTTTAAGGCCCATAGGACAAAATTCTTAAGAGAGAAAAAAAAAAAGAAAAAGAAAAATCAGTATGATTAGCTCTCAGCTTTAGAGGCACAGATGAAATGGAGGGCAGCCAAGAAAAAAGTGTTCCATGCACGTGGAAGTAGTGTCAAATAGCTGGCAAAAAGGACCATCAGAGAAATTAGAGCAGAAATAGTAATACACAGAAATAGAAATGTATATTAGCATTTATTATCTTGAGACTAATATTCTGTCTATGATATGAAGAATAACTATGATATGAATGTTCCAGATTGACAAAATGAGGAAATATTTTAAAAGACTTTCCAAATGTTACCAAGGATACTCAAAGTGGTTTTAATGGCATACATTAAATAGCCACAAACATGCCCAAGCTATTATGTTTAAGTGTCCAGGGAAGACACGGTCACCTTTGCTGCATAAGAACCATGAATTTACATTATATATCATTCTACATATAAGGGATTTGTACCCTTTCTCTTCTGCCACCAATACTGTTTTCTTTTTGGCTAGCTGTATATAAATATTTGATGTAGCCAGTAGGTATTGCAACTATAGTTCATGGTTTTTTTAGCCCTGGCATACTGAATCATGGACAGAAGGGATTGACACATTCCATTGTTCAGAGCAGTTCCATGGCTGTCATAAATTTCTTATAAAAGTATTGCTAAGTCAGTGTAGAACAGTAGAAGCCTAAACTCCTGAATATTGAATTAGACAAGTAAGCTCCAATGGGAAGTTTGTTAGTGTTTTTTTTTACAGCAAAGGACGATTTCTGTTTTCATTTTGCTTTCAAATAATGTCCCAAGTTCCCTGGGCAGACAGCAGGCATGCTGCGCTTAAAAAATTTATGCATTAGAGAAGATGGATTTCATACTTTTTAGATTCTACTATCCCAAATTTGGTTTGCAGTCTTTGTTTTTCCCCTTTTCTGGTAGACATATCAAGGTGCATTTCTTGTCAATTAATAGTATCTTAATACTATTCAGAGGACTGGCCTGAGGGAATATTTGCCCCTAGTACATGGTGACACTTACATACAATGGCTACAGTTGTTACTCTTCTTGCTTAAATCTTTTTAGTTTAAGCAAAATCCTTATTAGAGATAGTATAAAATGTGTCTTTAGCCAGTACAGCATCAGTAGTTTCATACAGGATTCAAATATTCAACAAAGAGAAGCTAATCAGCATAACTGATTGTTGTTAATCAGAGATGGAAATACGCATTTATCAAAACATCAGAAAATGGCTGGCTATTGCATCCCATGATGTTTTAGACAGAAGATATTATATGAGATACGAGATACTATAGCAAAATAGGTAAGAAGCCCAGCTGTGTAAATATAAACTGTAAATAATGCTTTCTGCTTCTTTTTCGTCCTTCTGTACTCTTTTCCTGTCGTTTTTCAGCCTGATCTGGGCTATGTGATTATTTGTGATGATTTTTTTTTTTGCAGGACTTCTTTTGTTTCTTTGTTTTTACACTTCTTTTATCCACTTACACCTTTTCCTACCCATTTACTTGTGTAATTGAAAGGAGTGTCTTTTTTTATGTAATAAAATTTTCAAAAACTAATTTGAGGGTTCTTAAGACCTTTTCAAGCTGCTGCTTATCTGAATGCAACTAAAGTTGATTTTAACTATCAGGCTAATGAGAAATCCTTACAGAGAGTTTTCCCACTGCTGGAAGCACTAGCACAAGAATATCCTATACACAACCATACTTGGAGTCAGAGATGTCAGGTGAATGCACTGGGAGTTGTTTGATCCGTAACAGAATTGCTGCTGTTTGTATTTGAGAGAACAGGGAAAATCTGTCTATTTCACTTCTGCCTGGCTTGTGTCAAAGAGGAAAAGTTAAAGCAAGTATGAGAGAAGTCACGTTTCCTCTCTGAATTAAATACTACATGTAGAGAGGTGGTGCAAGTTCAATGAATTTTTGATCCTTCTGGTGGGGGTTGCACATTTTCTGTAATTACTTTTGATCTTATTATTGCACATCCACTTTACGGCTAAAGGCATTATTTGACTGCTGGTGTCTGCATATATATCTGGCTAAAGTTCAGGCCAGAAACATGGCCTTTAGCTAAGATCTTCAATTCTTACTGTAAGCAGGTGAGAGATACAGCCTTGAGTTTTCTAAACAAATCTCTACCTTGTCTCATCCCTAGTGCTATTGGCTGTCCCTGGGGTTGCTGCTGTGGCAGGATGCTTCCAAATTGGAGTTGACAAGCCACGAGATTTGCGATTAACGTTGATGAGTCCTTGGATATCATTAGCGTATGTTAATTACTCATTAGCATATGTACCTAGTGTGGTGAGAGTCTCTGGACAGCAGTGTGTGCCCATAATATTTGCATAGGACTTTCTGAAAATTCCTTTGTGCCCATGTATTGGGTCTGGCTGAGATAGAGTTCATTTCCCCATAGTAGCCCTCACAGTGCTGTGCTTTGCATCGGCAGCTAGAAGGATGTTGATAACACACCAGTGCTTTGGCTACTGCTGAGCACAGCACCAGCACTGTAACATTCCTTCCTCAGTCGAGGGCAAGATCCTGGGAGGGGACCCAAGTAGGCCAGCTGACCCACACTGACCAAAGGGATATTCCATAACATATGATGTCAGCTCAGATGTAAAAGAAGGCAAGGAGCGGGAAGGCAGGCACTCTTTGACTCCAGTGGCTCCCTGCTGAGGAACCATTACATGTGCTGAAGCCCTGCTGCTCGGGAGTGGCTGACCATCACTGCTCATGGGAAGTAGAGAATAAATGATGTTACCTTTCACTTCTCTTCTGCGCGCACCAGGCTTTTGCTTTGCTTTTGTTTTCATAAACTGCCTTATCCCAACCCACAGGTTGCTTCCATCTTACTCTCTCCTCTGTCCAGCTGGGAAAGGGTGGAATAGACAGGCTGGCTGTGCACCTGGCATCTAGCCAAGGTCAACCCACCACAGCCCACAATGGTCAAAGCAGTATCTCTCATACCTTGACGGTAGAGAGAGTGACATTGAAAGAAGACAGCAGTGCTTAAATCCCTATCCCAATAAAATCACAGTGCACTGAAAGTTTCAGAGAATAGCTGACCATAAATGCTTTAATGGCTGAAATCACTCTTGATGGTGCATTTAAAAGGGGAAGGGGTGGGGGGAACTTGAAATGTCTTATTTTGAAGTAGTGAAAAAAACTCAATGTGCTCAGTGTGCTCCATCATTTCTTCACATTTCTTGTGTCTAACTTTTGGAATGAGAGAATGCAGTATTCATTTTTCATAAACTGGAAAACTGATGTTTTGGATACATGTTATAGCTATATATGTGACTACTTCACCTTTTTTTCCTGGTTCTGTGGCTCCAAACATGGCTCTATATTAGTTCCCTAATAATTTTTACTGCCATTGCCTTCATATTATTCATCAATCAAAAATATTAATTGCATTAGTTCGTTCCTGTTCAACCCTTCAGATATTTTCCCTTCTCTCCTTAAGTGGATATACTTCGATCAAAACACAGGAAATATCTATTTTGTATGCTAGCTGTCAAAATAAAATGTACAAAATAAAACACAGTATCTGCCTGCCTCACAGTAGGTGCAATTTGTTTCCAATAGCATTCAATGCACAGATAAGAGTTTAATGAGGCATCATAGAACAAATGCACTTGTAGATGATTTAAAATGTTAAATTCTTAGTATCATATCCATAGACATGTGCAGATGCAAAACTGGGGTTTATTATAGAATTAGAAGACAAGATTACAGAATGGGTAAGGTTGCAAGGGAGCAAGTTTTTTTAACTTTTTCATTAAGCATGATCAGGGACTCCAAATATTGTTGGCAGTTCTACAATACTGTCAGGGTCATAGCTTCCAAGCATCCCAAGTTCCTCAAAGATGAAGTAAAATTAACAGATACACCTATGAAAATTCAATCCTTGGCTGTTACTATGCTAACATCTGTTAGCTGGCAAATGTCTTCTTAAAAAAAAACAGTTACTTCCTGAGAGAGAACTGAGTTCAGAATTTTGTCCCATTGTGTTCAGAATTCATGCAGACTCTAGTATCATGTGGTAGAATTTCCATCTCAAATACCCAGGGCAAGGAGTAGTCCCAAGCATAACAGTGACTGTAGGGCTCCAAAAGAAAAAGGGAAAAAAAAAAAAAAAGAAAATAGAGATCTTGGGTCACTAAGTTTTATTGCTTCTGTTATAGCAAGTAGTGATGTGCTGCCACAGGGCTCCTGTATTATTACACTCATTTATTTTAACCAGTAATGGCCTTATTTGGGTTTTATATCTAACATTTTTGTATTTGTCAAAGTTGAAGGTATTCATGTAGATTAATGGTGTTTCCCCTATGTTTTGCTACTAAAGACACTGAAAGAAACTGAGTACTATTTTTATGGGATGTATTTGTCTTCATTGGGTAATAATAACTCTTAACAGGGTTGCAGCAAATATCTGTATTTGAATATGATCCCAGATTCCAGGTCTTGGAACTTGTATCTCTCTCATTCAAAAGTGAGATGAAAAATAGTAGTGAAACCATGATGACTGAAGAGGTTTAGTCCAAAACATTTAGCTAATGGTAGTCTTTGCAATCTCTTTATTTTTATCAAACCAGTGTTTTTCATTAGTGTGTTGTGCAGCCAACCATAATGTCTGCTTCTGTACTAAAATGGTAATAGTTATACTTGAGTTCTTGGTTTATCTTTTACAAAGCTGGTAAGAATAGATACTCTTCCAAGACACTGTTAAATAGTTTTTCATCATTATAAACAAGACCTGAGCTTAACAAACTAACAGAACTAATTATCTAACAGCATTTTCATGTTTGTTCTATTACTTAAACTGTCAACGCTGCAAATGTCTTGTGTATTTAGGAACACCAGCAATTTATTTTAATAAATGTGACTTTTTCATCGAAGAAAATGTTACATTGTCAAAACTCCATTGTCAAAAGGTTGTTTTGCTTTTACAAATGCATTAATTACCCACATTAATTTCTTAAATAATATGAACTGAATACTGACACAAGAGGGTAATTTACTTGTGCAACCTAGAATATTTCTTACTTAGAGTTGATGAAGCACAAACAGCACAGTTCAATTGTCCCCATCAAAATGTCTAGCTCATATTTTATGAAATTAGTCTATATGCAGGAAGAAATGAAAAATGTAGTTGTAGTAGAGTATTTGTATTTAACTTCTCAGACTCCAGAATTTTGCTTCTAGAAGTGAAAAACAATGTCTTGGGTATTGGGTGTATTGGTTTTGTGTGACAAGGCTTTTGTAGCAGGGGAGCTACAGAGGTGGCTTTGCTGAGAAGCTGCAGAAGCTTCCATGTCCAACAGAGCCAGTGCCAGACAACTCCAAGGCAGACCTGCTGCTGGCCACGGCCAAGCCCATCAGTGACAGTGGTAGCCCCTCTGGGATAATGTATTTAAGAAGAGGAAGGGGAAGACCTGCACAACAGCAACAGCAACCAGAGAGAGGAGTCAGAATATGGGAAAAGCAGCCCTGCAGACACCAAGGTCAGTGAAGAAAGCAGGGGAGCATGGGTGCTCCAGGCACTAGAGAAAAGATTCCTCTGAAGCCTGTGGTGAAGACCATTGTGAAGCAGCCTGGCTTCCAATAGTCCATGAAGTCCACAGTGGAGCAGATATCCACCTGCACCTTGTGGAAGGGACCCATGCCAGAGCAGTTGATGAATGACTGCAGCCTATGGGAAGGACTTACGTAGGAGAAGTTCATCTCTTGTGGGAGGGACCCCATCCTGGAGTGTGGGAAGAGTGCGAGGAGGCCTGCTCCTGAGAAGGAAGCAGCAGCAGAAACAACGTGATGAACTGATCACAGCCCCCATTCCCTGTCTCCCTGTGTTGCTGGAGGGGAGGAGGTAGAGAACAGAGAATAACTCCTTCCAATAAGCCCAGGAAAGAAGGAGTGGGTGAAAGGTGTTCTTAAGATTTGGGTTTACTCCTCATTAGCCTATTCTGATTTGATTGGGAAAAAATTCAGTTACTATCCCCGAGTCTGCTTTGCCCGTTATTTAACTGATGACTGATCTTTGCCTGTCCTTATCTCGACTCAGGAGCCTTTCTTTATATTTTCTTTCCCCTGTCCAGCTGAGGATCAACACAGCAGCTTCGGTGGGCACCTGGTGTCCACCCAGCGTCAACCTATCACACACTAGCTTAGTTTCTAAGATCTAGGACATAGAAAACAGAGCCTCTGCACAGCATGTTTGCTATTATGCATAGATATATTTCATAATTGCTCGTCAATCTCCACATTCTACCTTTTATGCATTACTTCAGTAAAGCCCACTTTTCTGCTTTTTATACTGTAACTAGCATTAAGAATTATTCACTATCTTTAACTATTCAGCACTAGTTAGTTTTATTCTGATACATCAAAGTAATTAGTATAAACAAGAACATTTTAATGATAAGAAATGGGAAAGTTTAGTAGCAACCAAATAAAAGTGGATGAAAACAAGTCCCAGACAGAATCCTTCTTCCTATCAAAACTGAACCTAAGGAAAAAAACTAAAATATGTCTTTTTCCACTATGTCTTATGATAGACAGGGATAAAGCCTGTGGAAATGAAATAGAGAATTACTGTGCTAGTGGTCAATCATTCATATAGTCCAGAAAAGTTCACAGCCTACTTTCTGCACTTCCATTATGCAAAAAGTGGAAAGTATCTGACATGTAGGAATGGGTTGGTTTCCCTGACATGCCCCACATGTCTAAATGTGCTATCACAGAGGGCATTACAGAGACAGTGACTGTAGAGGCAGCACAGGCAATGAGAAAAAGAAGTATCCCAAGGGGCATAATTACCAGTAGTACTGTGCAGAAATCTCCCCTGTCTGATGGAACAAAGAAAAACATGTTTTCATGAGAAAATTTTTGTTTCTGGTATATTATACCACTTAAATGGTCTTTTTGTTTAGGCAGGAAAAGCAATAATCTTATAATGAAAAAATACTATAGACACACAAAGTCTCCCTGTAAGAGGGAAAATATTTAGGGTATCACATCTCTGCTTAGAAAGACTAGCAGTGTATTCATCAAACTATCACATAGGATTTTTGTTACCATGACTGCATATAATATCTTGAAAAGATTTGCAACTTGGAATGCATTAAGATCCTCTAGGAGGATCTAAAGGAAAAGACTGCTGAATTCCTCTGAGTGGTGTAGTCCCACCTACCTGGGAGCAAATCATCATTACTCATTTCCACTCCATCTGCAAACATTTTCCTTCTCAGAATTGCAAAATGTTTCCATTAATCGTTTTAGTAGGAAAGTTACATTGATAGCATGGAAATCCTTTAGTTCATTTATTTGAAAACACTGAGGATGACTCAAGAAATACAAGCTCTGACCTTGAACAAATCTTCAGGGTTAAGCTCCATGATCAAGTTGCTGAGCCATATCAGAGGTGCGGTAATACTCGAATTTCCTTGTACTAACTGGAGCCAAATTCAAGGAGATTCCACTATTTATATCTCATGAGCATGTTCAAGAGCAGTGGAAAGTTACTCATCTCAGCTTAAGTGCAATAATAAGACAATAAATGTTATGGAGGAATGTCTATAGTTGGCAATTAGTAGCTATCATGCATAATTGCTTTTTCATGTTGTATATTCTTGCCAGTAAATAACCGTAATTAAGGGGGGCAGACAGATGCCTCATATATCAGAACATTTTCATTATTTGCTTCTCAGATCATAAAGTGGCCAGGATATCCATTTGACACTCCAGATAAAACTCTAAAATGCTGACAGCAAGACATGGCAGTTTAACTCACTATTCTCATAAGAAATGCACAACAGACCACACTCAGAGTCTCTGTCTATTTGTTCTGGATGTTGTCCTTCATATCATTTCTGTGCTTCACATTGTTGAGCTTCATTTCCCTTTCACACTTTTTTCACAGGACTTTTTCCTGGCTTTCACTGACCTTGTCCCAACTTCAGGTCTTTCTAAGCGTGTCTGCTGTCAGTCGTATATGTGAATAAATTACACATCATCCACATTTCCTGTTGTCTTCTCTCTGCTTCACCCATAGGCCTTTCCTAGATCCCGTACATATTCTGTTTATGTAGTTATCTTTTTTTCTTATTGATTCCCCCATAAACGTATCCCTTTTTAGTCTGCTCTGTAGTAAGGTAGGATGCTTATAACCATTTTCTTCTTTCTTCCTCTGTTTTTCTATCCTTTCAACATAAAAGTTGACTTACAATTTCGTAAAAACATACATAGTTTATTTTTTAGTTTTCTTGATAATTATTCCCAGGTATAAAGAGAGCTTTTTATCTAAAAATGCTTCTGCCACAAAGAGTTATTTGCTTTCCTTACTTTTTTTTTTTGTTTTCTCAGAAAAGAACAACTTTGGCAAGTAAGCAAGCTAGAATTTGTTGAAGGCTGGAATGAGCAAAGAATTTGGACCCTCAGGGAAGCTTTGCATTCATTCTATAGTGAGGTCTGCTGGTTGGCTGGCCTGTCTTTAGTGTATGCTGTGTGTATCTTCTTTACACACAAAGAACAAACAGGATTTCTGTCAAAATGCCTTAGCTCAAGTTAAGATAACAAGAAACAAGGAAAGAACAAAAGTTTGATATCCACAAGAGAGATAGTGTTCGTATGTCTCCACTGATAATCTAATTAAATTGGAGGCAAAAATTGCTATAGTTTCCACCAATTCTTAGAAAATCAAAGCTGTAGCAACACAAGAAATAAGTGTCTGAGTTCAGAGTTAAATACTGCATACCAATTAGTTTTCTCATGACTGGCAGCCACAGCTTCAAGCCTATAAAAGAAAGGCTGACTTTTATTTACTGCTAGTCTTAAGAGTGAGAGGTCTGGTCTCATATGTGGCATCTGACCATTTCTTCAGCATAGGGGAAATAAGCACTAGCTAATTAAGCACTTCTGAGGTGCATCAAGAGCTTGCTGAGTGGCAGAGCTCAGACGTTTGGGACAGAGGAGTAGAGTCCAGTTGGAGGCCAGTAGTCAGTGACGTTCCCCAGGGATCAATACTGGGTCCTGGACCCCTAGAACTGGACACATGATGACCTGCTGCCCTTGCAGCCAGGAGGGCAAATGGTATCCTGGGGCGCATGAGGAAAAGCACGGCCAGCAGGTTGAGGGAGGTGATCGTCCCCTTCTATTCAGCCATTATGTAGCCACATCGTATGTCCAGTTCTGGGCTCCTCAGTACAAGAAAGACAAGGAGCTACTGGAAAGGGTCCAGTGGAGGGCCACGGGGATGATTAGGGATCTGGAGCATCTCTCTTATGAGGAGAGACTGCTGGAGCTGGACCTGTTTAGTCAAGAGAAGACTGAGAGAGGATCTCAGTACATAGAAGTATCTCAAAGGGAGGTGCCAAGTAACAGTGTCAGACTCTTTTTGGTGGTGCCCAGCGACAGGATGAGGAGCAATGGTCATAAACTAAAACACAAGAAGTTTCCCCTCAATATGAAGAAGAAATTCTTTAGGTTGAGGGTAGAGTACTGGGACAGGCTACCCAGGGAGGTTGTGGAGTCTCAGTCTCTTGAAACATCCAAAACCCACCTGAACACATTCCTGTGTAACCTGCTCTAGTTGACCCTGCCTTGGCAGGGAGATTGGACTAGATGATCTCCAGGGGTCCCTTCCAACCCTAACTATTCTGTGATTCTTTCATTCTGTGAACTTAATTTCTGGGGCTTGAAGTGTCTGAGTAAACAGCTCCACTGTTTTAAGGAAATCACTTTTCACACACTGTCTGTGTGGTATGCAACAGCAATTGCATCCAACTTCATACTGGTAACTTTTAGCACCCTGATTACTGGACAAAACCTGTTCAGCATCTGTTCATTTAAAAATTTAAAGGCAATTTTTATTTCAAGAACTAGAAATGCTAAACTAAAATAGTGGTTATTTATTATGTATTAGTTATTAATAGCTACAGTTATTAGTAGCAGTTATTAATAGTAAACATTTTTATTATGTTTTTCCAGTTCCTATTTGAGGATATTTTACCATTTTTTAGTTAATTTTAAGTCATTTGATACGTTTTTGAGTGTAGAAATCAGACATTATTTCTTTAATCCTGAATTATTTGTTGGTAAAAATTAGATGTAGATATATGAAGAGCTAATTTTTTTTCTACTTACAGTTGCAAGTTATCTTTTATTTTAAAACAAGGAAATAATTTTTCTGGGCATCTCAGTTTTCAGACAACCTTCATTATCGTGAAAATGCATTTTATCTTTAACCGAAAATGTGACATAAAGCTGAGATGTCAAATTCTTGTCCTCTCATGCAGCTTTCTGAATATTGCACTACGAAACTTTTAAAACATTTCAATCATGACATGATAGCATGAACTTCTATTCAGCAAAAAGTACTATTTTTAAATGGAGGTGAAGTCAAGTCAACAAAGTTTCCTTTTTGAAGGGAATTCTACAAGGTTAATATATAGTATTGATTCTGATCTAAAAGACTGAAGTTACATAGTGAGCAGAGGCAATGGGAAACCATTATTTGAATTTGGGAATTGTTGAAAAAATCTGACAATAGTGGTGGGAAAACCTCTTTGACTTGAAGAGAAATTCTTTCTTGAATAAAAGCAAGAGCTTTCACACTTGATCTCTGAATCCAGGTTGTCCCAGGCCACAAGCTTAGCTCTCACCTTATCCCTATTCTTTCTCCTGGCTCTTGAGCCAGATCTGGTAACAGTGATGGTTGTGAAAAGCTGGTGCAGCATTTTAAGAATTAAAAAATTTGCAATTATTTGCAACACTGTTTCTCTACTGGTGTCATTGTCTATCCCATCATTATGTAGTAACACAGGCAAAAAAAATGCACTTTCCTATTTCAGTCAAATCTCTTCATACATTTTAATGCAATGAATCCTTAAATATCCTAAACCATAGGTTAATGACATCCCTGTTTTAAAGTTGAAAAACACAGAAATAGATCAGCATTTTTCAAACCCCCGCAGACTGTAAGTCTCTCATAAAAAAATTAACTATACAGAATCAATGACTTTTTTTGACAGTGAAGGTCATACTGAGTTGGTAGAGCTGCACTGCTTAACTGTGACAGTACAGGAAAATAAGAGGTCCACACAATTGTCCTGCCTTTTCACTAAAGTGATTCTAGGGCATGTAAAAGTTATGAAAATGCTAATAAATTGACAACTGATGGACCATGTGTTCTTTGAACATAGAGAACTTTGAATTTTCCCACAATTATTTCATTTTTATTTGTAATAAAGCAACACAGTAGCACGGTTAAACCTGAAATAGATGCCACATAACTGTCCCTACAAAGCTACAAAGAGGGCTGTAGCTAAAATGGGGTTTTGTTTACTGACTGTGTTTTGACTATAAACAGAACGAGACAAGAAGTCTTGTTTCAGGTCATGGGCTTGTCCGTTCCTGTTGACCAGATAAGTAAAGGTCTTCTGCTTTTTCAGCAAAACGCTTAAGCTTAGGAGACCACACTTACCCCTTTTTCCTGTCCTCATCTCCATCATACTTAGGAGTACTTCTATTTTAGTCTATGTTTCCGTGTTCTAGAAAGACTTAGACTAACCCTAATGATGCTACTGGTCTTGATTTGTAACTGGAATAGAATAGAACAGAAAATAGACAAGACTAGACTGGATTAGAATAGACTAGACTAGAAGGTCTTAACTCAGATTTTCATCTGATCAAAGGAATACTGTTCTGAGGAGCTGAACAGGAAAAGTTACTCTGGCAAAGGGATTCATCTTCTTGGGATACAGATTATTCATAATAAGTTTAGATGGATGAAAGAAAGTTTTATGCTGACAATTTTTGCTGCTTTTGCCCAGCTCAAATGTGCCAGATATCAACTGCTAAATTTTGGGGGGCTTTAAGTCCTGTTAAACTTCCAAGCAAGTTGGGGGAATTCAGCACTTTAAAAAATGATGCCCATACTTCTCCTCCACCTCCAGTTTTGAGTAGCTGAGTGCACATAATCCGTCATTAGCCAGGGAAGCCCGCAGAGGAAGGCTGCCATCAACAGCTTTCCAACATTGGAATGACATGTCCACCACAGCCACCTGTTGAGGTTGGGAAGCAGGGCTCCTCAGTGCGGTGGGTCAGGTGCCAGGGCAGTGCCACAGCCCACACCATCGCCTCCACCAAGGCTCACACGGGCAGTACAGACCCCACTCTGATCGGCAGCAGTGGTGGTTGAATGCTAAAAACATACAGCTAAGTCCTGAATGTTAATCATGTCCCATTGTCCGCTTCCTTGTTTTTATCCCTGTAGGATTTTTCATCCGCTGAAACCAACAAAAAGATCATATTTTCCTTCAGTTTCTGAAACCCCATCATTTTTTC
The DNA here is from genome assembly GCA_013399855.1 of Oxyruncus cristatus. NCBI lineage: Eukaryota > Metazoa > Chordata > Aves > Passeriformes > Cotingidae > Oxyruncus > Oxyruncus cristatus. The sequence goes on along the minus strand of VXAY01003767.1, from coordinate 810,353 downwards.
CAGACTTTCCATTTCATGCTGTTTGAATTTTATTAAGATCTTTTCACACAAAAGCAGAGTACCAGCTATATGATGCCCTGAGGGATCTGAAAGGCTGTTGCCATAATGTCACAAAACTCAGGAGACATTTTATTTCTACCAGAAGCTCTTTGGAGGACTGTGGCTAAGGATATAAAATATCTTAAATGGTTACAGCAGGGATCTTGATCTCCATTGGAATTTAATACAAAACCTTTCTTTTTGTTTTTAAATCTATTAATTGGCACATCATGTTAACACTGATTAAGTAGTACCTGTCTACAAAATGAATTATATTTTATTTACGTCTTGCAATGAAGAAAACTGGGTTTTATTCCAGAATTATAGATAATGTCAATATGGATAATATTAATAATATATTCTTAAGACTATGACTTTCTTTTCAACACCTCAGTCTAAGTATTTTCACCGCATATTTTTCAGAAGCACCTCTGTTTACTGTTTCTGCCTCCAATACTTTTATCCTTCCCAAACACAGACATGCATAAGTTCTTTGTAGGAGGGTCACAGCAGCATGTCTCCTCCAGTGAACAAGGAAACATGTTGTAAGTGTTAATAAGGTTTTATTTTCACTGGTCAACCTTGAAATCAAAAGCAACTGCTGAACCCCCAGCAGTCGCTTATATAGCTCAAGAGTCCTGTTAAGATGACTTTTGAAATAAAATTGTTTAGGAAGCTGTATTCTAATTTGACAAAAAGATAAGCATCATGAAAAAAATTATTCCATTTCCTAAAAGCTGTAATATAATAGTGTGTCTGTGTGTGCATGTAATATAGCAGGAGATGTGTGTGTGTGTATATGTATATATACACAAATTAATTAATTTGATGTGAAAATATTTTGTAAAATTCAGTGTATAAATAATCATATAGAATCTGGGATGCAAATTCTAAAGATACTGATATTTAAAAACATATTTGAATATTAGACTATTTGGGACACATTTTCATAAACTGTTTTGTAATTCCGTATGTTCGGGCTTTCTGGGACCATGCTGAAGGTGCTGAGATATTAACAAAAATCGGTATTCTTAAAAATAATATAAACATCCAAAATATTAAAGGAATCTGGTATTTTAGGCAAATCTAAATCTTTCTATTGTTAAAGCACGTTATGTGTCAGTGACTCAAGTCAACAATTTTCTGTCACAGTTAACTGAAAATCTTTATTGGAAGTATCAGCCCAAATAAAAAGGATTTTTGAAATTCCATTCTAAAATTGCAAGAAGTCTATAAAAACATAGAAATCAGATACTGATAACATGATGGACCTACTAATATAAATCCATCAAATTGCAGCACCGTTTAACACCAGATACATGCTCCAACAATAATCTAACATTATTCTCTATTCCCATTTCCTGCATTACCCAGTACTGCTCTTCTTCCTCAGAATAATACCCCACTGATACCACAGACAAGGATAACAGCAGTTGCTCTCTCAAAAGAAGAAAGTAAATTTTATTTCTGGAAGATTTTTTTCATTATTAATATTCTTATATGACAGACATACTGTTCCTATTCTCAAATAGACTTTTGTAGAATGGCTTTTGTAATTATCAAGATAGCTTTTGATGTTGCCTCATATAAATGCACTGAGATAGTTGTAATTTAACCCTTTTAATGCTGTCTTTCCATACAACTCCTTTGTAATAATTAACCATAATAGAATTTTTAATTGGTCAGTGTTCTTTTAAAATGTCAGGTTTTCAGAGTCATGATGTTCTATGTTCTTCTGGCATCATATGATTAAAATAATTAAATTTATTTCTCACTCACCAGTGCAGCATGTAAAAATGCTTGTAATAACTGACTCTATTAATTCAAGTTTTTATTCCATGCTAAAGCTTGTTTTTCACTATCCAGACGATGAGATTGCATTCATGAAGTTCTGCCCATCTCTTGGTATTTTTCTGTCTCCAATTATAAGAATAACTGCAAATGTTTGGAATTTCAGAGTTGAACTACAAAAGTTGACATTTTCCATGTAAGATGTATACTTTTTATAGTAGTTTGGAAAAATTACACAGTGCTTTTTTTTTTTTTCTTTCCATTTTGCCAAAATCTCCCTGCAGGATGTGTGACACAGGAGAAGGGCTGTTCACGTTTCAAACACGAGAAGGAGAAATGATATATCAGAAAGTCCATTCTGCAACACTGGCAATAGCAGAGCAGCATGAAAGATTAATGATGGAAATGGAGCAGAAGGCAAGGGTAAGGTCCTTTCATAAAAATCTTTAAATTTATAAAAATTGGTAATTAGCCAAACAATTATGGAGTAACAGCAGTCTGTGGATTCGGCTGCAGTGATGGTATTAGCTGTGTGACTAAGACAGAACACTCTCAGATTTATGTATTTTCATGGTCAGGTATCTTCAGGACACGCAATGATCTGTTGTTGGTGACTTTTTTTGAACGGTGGATACCATTAGACATGAGATCCATGGTCACCCTCTCTAAAATTGTGGCTCTGTTACTCAAAGCCTTTGTGTGTTGACTATCGATGAATGTTAATTGCTCCTAATGGCCTCACAGGTGGAAAAAATACCACTACAAACACTCGCTAGGTGAAAGAAGATGTGTTCAGTTTTTCTTAATGCCTGAAAGAAATTACTTTCCCTACATTATGATAAGCATCAATACAATGTGAGTTCAAAAAGACCTATTTTAATATTAGTAGTTCAGAATTTCAAGTTTGCACAAGTTATGTTTCAGTGACTACTAGTGTAAAGTTTGGAGTTTTTTAAGACAGTAAGAAAAAGTTTTCCCTGTGTGCTTAGAAGTAGAGTTGGTCTTTAATAATCGTTCTGGAAAGCTACCTTTCAGCTGTACTTTGAAAGTATCTTTATATTCACCAGAAAGGTGAATATATTCAGCAGGAGGCCAGGGAACGTGGTTCTGCATGCTTTTCTTATCAGATGACATGTATCTTCTTCCCTGGAAAGAGATTTGAGGGTAATTGTACCATTTCCAGTGACTTTCTCATCCTTTCTTTCCTCATGATCCTATCCCCCCATAATCCATGAGTGTCAAAATAGGTTCTTCACAGTCATAAGACAAAGACTCTTGCAAAGAACAACCTAAGACACCGACTTCTCCTAATTATTCCTCAGAGAAGTCTATCTTCCTCTGTTCACTGAAAAATACTTAGATTTCCGCATGAGTCTGTTATGTTGAATGTTCCTCTCAGCCTCTGCATGTCTGTAAGAAAAATCTGAGTCAAGAAGCCAGAAAAAAAGCATTTTTTTGTGGTTTATAGAGAAAGATGAGTTTTTCCATAAAACTAGACAAAGTAGAAGCATTTGAATAGTAGCTAAGATGACAAAATTTGACCAGAAAACACAGGAAGAGGAGAGTTCACAATCAAGATTACAATAAGTTTAGGAATACAGGAGCAATTGCTGGAAAGCCTAACACAAGATGGAATAAATGTAAGTAGTAGAAGGGCTGGCAAAAAATAATTGGATTCTACTGAGCAAAAAGTGATTGAGTAATAGTCAAAAAGCAGGAAAAAACATCATTGTAAATATGTTTGCCTTTAAAGTGTCCACACCAGTAAGAGAAATTAGAACATTTTCATGCTGCCATAGTAAGCACTTAGACCAGGATCATACAGGATTTTCCTTTCATGGAACCATCACTTTCAGCTCTTCCTGCTTAGCAAAGCCATTTCCATTCTGCCATCGGATGACTTCCTTGCAACCTCATTTATGAAGGCTGTGGCCATATGGGACATAATATCAAACCCCAAGAGCAGGCTGAGAAGTAGAAATGACTCATCAACCACACAGTGTAAGATGTACTTGGCTCCTGGATGAGGCTGCACTGTGATCTGCAGAGGGAGAGAAATAGAGGCCCACATAGGCTGCTGTAGGCTTCATGGAAACTGTGGGCTGTGTAAAACAGGCTGAAAATCCTGATTTTGTCCTTCGACTAATAAGCTAATGTTAGCTTGAATTTAGAAGCTCTGCTGCTCCTGACTGACAGGGTAATGAACATTTAAGGGGTCACATGTGTCATCTGCAGCATTTGAATTGTATTCATATTAGAAACAAAATCTGAAGATACCAAAGAGACTAAGTATGTGTTACATAGCTTTTATCAAGTATCATTGCTTCTCCAATATCTAATTCCAGCAGCTTCACCAATACCTATGTGTATTTTTTCCATAAAATCTGAAATTGAAATGCAAGTAAAAGGATATTTTAAATCAAGGATTTAGCTGCCATAAGTGTCATTCAGTGAATTTTTTTCCTGGAGGACCATTGATAAACTATATAGATAATAGTTAGTTTTCATAATGAATATACAAAGTGCATCACCTTAATAAGAAGAAAAAAAGAATAACCCACAAAGCAAACCAAAAAAATCCCTAGAAACAAATTTTGGCAGAAGAAAAAAGGTAAAATTAGTTACTACCACCAGAGGCTTATCAGATAAAGGTATTGCAGGCAGCCACAGGCCACATTTACTCCATTTATGGACGTCTCTGCACACAAAAATTCTGTTTGTGAATGCTAAACAATAAATTCATTTTTATGCTAAGAAATTTTTTGCTCAAGCTAAATAACATGCTGGATAACTATGTTAATAAAAGAGAGACTTAAGAAGGAAACTAATTCTTCCCATTATTGCATGGACTGGAAGCAAAATTGTTCTGTGGCAGCTCATGCAGCACCAAGTCTGCCTCACTGTCACCTTGAGCAGAAGCCCAGTCAGTTTAGACAGACAGTCATGTGCACACTTTCATCTTCTGCTCATTTTCCTTTCAAATAATCCTTTAAATAATCCCTTCATATTATAACACTGGAAGAAAGACCTGAAATATGGTATCAGTAGTCACTGACATAGGTGTGGATTGGAGTTGGTTGTTGGTTTTACTGAGATCAAAGCAGACTGGATTTTATTCAAATATTACAGCAAAGTGGACAGTGATCTAATTTAGCTCAGGTGGTTTTCTTGATTAAATTTGAAATGTTACACTGGCAGAATGATAGCGTTTTGTGCTTGCTTTGTTTGGGACAATAACAAATTTGGGCCAACGCTGGTACTTAAATTTAAATTCTTTTCTGGGAAATTGTTATCTGTATATTCACTTTTTTCAGTCTTTGTTTTTTTGATGAATCAATGTAATACAGATGATAATTCTGTTCTGTAATTGTTTTTGCGCAAGAGAGGACAATATTGCAGTGTTTTGTTAGTGGCTTTAGTTTCAACTAACAAATTCATTAAAAAGAACAATGATGGTCTTTCTATTTATATGATTTTTTTTTTTTTTGCTATTTTGTTATCTAGAGGAGAGTGTCAGCAACTCTGACAACAACTTTTTTATCACGTGAACAATCTGCATTCTTATAAATCTCGTGGCTTTTCCCTCTCACTCTCCTCTCTGCCCCCTACACACCTTGTTTGTGGGGGTTTTTATGTAACATTTAGAAATCTGGTTGGATTATCAGTCTTGAAATGACTGGGGGAAAAAAAAGTGTTAGCCTCAAGAATAGCATGTATCCCCACTACCTCTAGTGTGGTGTTGAGCATGGAAAATGAATTTTTGAGTGTCTTAACAGCCAGCTCTATCACCCTCCCCTGTCCCCAGGCTGGACTGCAAGCTCCTTTATTTTCCTTTCTGTTAATTTAGGTGCCTATCTGACTTGGTAAGTTCAGTTCAGTTTGTTAATTTGGCCAAAGAAAACCCCCAAAACACCTAACTAAAAGGAGAAGGATTCTGCAGATTTACTGAACTGAATTGGTTTAGAGGCAGCGATGAACCATTAGGTCTTGTCAATTGGCCTGTCCTGAGGAGAGAAGGAAAAAGAATAATTCATCCTGCATAAATGCTTCACCTACATAAATGCAAAGTATCCTCCTCCCTGCAATCAGGAGATGATGTTAGGTTTGGTAATGTTTTTTTAAAGAATCTCAGTTCAGATAGTTTTAACACACCAGCATCAGAACAGTTGTACTCAGCAGCACTTGTCTATCTAACCTCTGCACCAGGATGATAACATGGCATTGGAATTTTAACACCTGGCTTCCTCTCTAATGACAGCTTTGATCTTCTGCCATTTGACCTCCACTGAAAACACTCCTGATGTAACTTCTGCCCCCACTGTTGTTCAAGTGTATAAAATGGGGGGTTAAGAGCTGTAGATTTCCTGTGCTATGACTACACATATGAGGGAGGCATGCTGAGGAAATACTCATACCTTTGTAGCCCTATAAATTACTTCTTTCAAGAGCTGCCAGTAAAAACTTATTATGCAATCTCAGAAGAATAAAAATTTACAATGTGTAAAAAAATAATTCTAAATAAGATAGCACTAAAGTTGATGTTAACCAGCTGAAGTTAATCAAACATGAATAAAACTGAAGTATAAATGCAGAAATAAATGATAATGGCCCAAGTTTCATAACTTACTATCACTGAAATTTTCTGTGACTCGTGTTTTACTTTAGACAGCAGAGCTATAAAAATGCCATTTTAGATTGTGATCTTTTTAGCATTTCCCAGAAGATAAATACCTCTATGAAACATTGCGTCTGTGTATTTTTCTTCTATTCTCACTATTTACAAGTCTTGTCTTTAAAATTCAACTTATTGTAGGTGAAAAAGTTATCATGATAGATTTCTGTCATTTAAAAAAAGATATTATCAATGAGTTTATATATTATTTCTTTAAAAAACATTATTAGGAGGAAATAATAAATGCGTCAAAGAAGACATGTATCAGGCAATGGAACTGAGCTTAAGGAGAGGTTGAAGAGGAAGGTGGTTAAGAAATGAGCCTGAGAGTTGTTTAATCTTTCTCTTTCTTATCTGAAAAAAAAAATGAAGAGGGTAACAGTATTTTGTAAGACTGGTCTGAGGATAAATATAAACTACAGTATTGTCAGAGTCAGTATTAATAAGAATGTAAATAGAAATAAGAAGTTTAATGTAAATTGTCTTAGGATCAGAAAAAAAACAACTCTGAATCTGGAGAAAATAGCATTGGTTTAATAGGGAATTTTTAATCTATCTTTTCTCTGTAAACAAGTCTGTATTATCTTCAGCTTCACATATTTTGAACCTGATTATAACCTAAATACATACTCATGAAACATTACAGGGTCAAACATCATCAACAAACATAGTAAACATTCAAAAATTTTAATTTTAACATGATGATTTCAGTTTGAAGCATCCTACCTTTGCCACTGCATCTTCAGAGCTTTGACTGGTTTATTTATGTCTTTGTGCAATGGTATGCCTATCACATATTATTTTCAAGTTGTGAAGTATGGGAAATACTAGTGAATGCTGCTGACCCAGTGAATGTATGAAATATTTAGTTAAATACATTTATATGGTTTTTGGGCTTCATTTCAGCGCTGCAATTTACTTAATATAACAAAGCCCCTCTATGTTGTAATTCTGCCTAAGTGCATTTGAGTTGACTCAATATCTGAAGGAGAAACAGAAGAAAATTCTACAGTTCATTCGTAGATGATCCCGTGTTATGACACATTGGTCTCTTAGTACGTTTTCTTTTCTTTCTAAATTATGTATAAGCTCAAGTACTGAGATTCTAAATGCATATAGTCATTCATAAACTCATGTACTTTATGTAAGTTAAAGTATAGCCTCAGGTCAGTTATTCATTCATACTTAGCTCAATATTGTTCTATACTTCCCATCTGAAACTACTGTATGCTGTTGTTGGATAATGTTTGTTTAGAAATTTTATAACCCTGCAAAAAGCTGGCTGCCTTATTGCTGTACATAGTTGGTGAATGGTTTACTTGATTCACGTGGGTGTTGTGAAGCTTTTCCTGTTTTAGAATTGAATAGAGTAGAGTAGAACAGAATAGTTCTATTGGAAAGGACCTGCAGTGACCATCTAGTCCAACTGCCTGACCACTTCAGGGCTGACCAAAAGTTAAAGCACGTTGTTAAGGCCATTGTCCAAATGCTTCTTAAAACACTGACTACCTTGGGTTATCAACCACCTCTCTAGGAAGCCTGTTCCAGTGTTTGACCACTCGCTCAGTAAATAAATGCATCCTGATGCCCAGTCTAAACCTCCCCTGGTACAGTGGAACACTACAGTGATCAGTTTATCCACAACTATCTGTAAATTTTGCCAAGATTAACAACAAACCCAAGAATGCTGGGTTCTTTTTTGGTTTGTTTTTTTTTTTTCCACATAAGTCTGCTTTTGGGTTTGAGTTTTGTGAAACCAGTTCCCACAAGTATCAGTATTTTTTCATGGTTTTCTTGGTTCATTAAGCACGTAATGAGAGCAACCAGGCTGGTGAAGGGACTTGAGCACAAGTCCTATGAGGAGAGGCTGAGGGAGCTGGGGTTGTTTAGCCTGGAGAAGAGAAGGCTCAGGAGAGACCTCATCACTCCCTACAACTCCCTGAAAGGAGGTTGTAGCCAGGTGGGGGTTGGTCTCTTCTCCCAGGCAACCAGCCGTAAGACAAGAGGGCATGGCCTTAAGCTGTGCCAGGGGAGGTTTAGGTTGGATATTAGAAAGAAATTTTTTACAGAGAGAGTAATCAGCCATTGGAATGAGTTGCCCAGGGAAGTGGTAGATTCTCCATCCCTGGAGGTTTTCAAGATGAGGCTGGACGTGGCACTTAGTTCCATAGTCTAGTAACCGCAGTGATGTTGGGTCAAGGTTTGTACTTGATGATCTCAGAGGTCCTTTCCAACCCGTCTGATTCTATGGTTCTATGATAATGACATTTTTCTTGATTCTTATTTTTCTATGAGAATTTTTTAAGAATTTTCCCAGACTCCTTGTTAGTCTTCAGGCTCAGAAAACTTGTGTACTTGGATGAAGTAAATTCTAAACTTACATCACAAGTCTATTTCCAACATTCATTTCATAAAAAAGTAGGGTGTTTGTGGGTGTTCAGACTGGGTGATAGTTAATGATTCTTCCAACTGGACCTCCTTTATTTTTTAATTTGAAATAAAATGTTGTCTTGAATGTAGATTTATTTCAGTGGCATTTTTTCAGAGACTATTAGTCATATCAAAATACTGCAGCAACTTTCAAAAAGTATGTAGCAGGTGCCATTGCCTTTCTAAAAGAAAATACCTCATCCCGCTGTGAAATGTAAATTTCCACAGCCATTAAAGTGCCATCCCATTTATTCCTTTCTTAATGAGTCAAGATCTTTTTTATCCCCTCTTTCTCTGTGAGCTTCAGGAGTCCATTGGGACCCTATAAAGCACCTCAAAGGCAGAGGGAGGTGTAAAGATGAGGTGTAAAGATTCTCTGAGGAACACTGTAGGTGGTTGGTGTTCCCGGATGTTTGCTGTTTGTTTGAATGAAACTACAGAATACTTAAAGTCTTTACTATGGTAACAAAGTGTTAGTGCAGCTGCTTCTAGGAAGTGATGGAGTGTCTGGGGTGGGGGGGAGAGAAACAGAGCTATTCATCACGTCTCAAACACTGCAGGCAACATAAAGGTTTGTGGGGTGTGTAGGTAAGTGATGTGGGTGGGTGTGAGAACAGAACTGGAAAATCCTTACATAAGTGTGTGTCAAATATTTTTGCATTGGTGATGTAAGTTCAATGTTGTTTTGCCACTTGAAAGCTAAATCTTTGAATTTTTTTGAAGTGGTAGTAGTCATGAGGGTTTTCATTCAGAGTATGGTGGGAAAAATTCAATTCTTAATTTGACACAATTTTGTAAGTCTGTCTGTAGTCATAGGGCTGGATGATCTTGAATGCAAACAGATAATTATCAAAAAGGTAATACTCTAAATCTCTCCAAGGCCTAAAATCCAAGTCCCTTACCACATGGATGTGCATCCTTATTTAGAAATTACTCTCCTTCTTTCCTCCTTAAAATTTTCTGGAATATTTTGTAAACTGTGACACTATTCTTCATGCTACCTAAGACTCAGATTGAAATCTGTCTTCCTCCTGATATAAAGTATGAGCTGAACCAAAATTTGTATTAAAAGCTTTGCAAATGTGTCTCATAACTAAGACAATACAATTTTTTATCTGCAAGGATCCTGTTCCATCCTAAAGCTGCATACATGAATTCTATGAACACCGTTTTCGCTGTTCTGTTCACCTCAGTGATATGTGTGCATGCAGCTGGGCTGTACTGTGAGCATTTCAATTTAAACTGCTATGGTCTGGTTAGCTTGTTTAAATGCAACAGGGCAAAGATGTTTGCATAGTAAGGTATCCAAAGATGCAAAGCCTCCTGAGAATTTAGCAGGTATGCACTTTAAAAATCACTGTAGCCACCTATCCGCATTTCTAAGCACTGTTTAAAGAGCTATTTCTGAAAAGTCAGGTATAATTTATTTCAACTTTATGATGTTGTATTTGAATATAAGAGGATTTGAAGGTTGGTGGCATAAGCATATTTGTGGCTTTTTTTTTTTTTCACTTGTGCTTTGCAGAATGTTGCATGTTTGCAGAGGTAACAAAGGAGTTGGAGAGGCACTGTCAAGCTGAAATTCATATTTGTTTCCATACATGCAGAAAATGAAGAACCAACAAACTTTTCGCTGAACAAAATTGATGATTTGTTTAGCAGTCTTATTTGCTAAAAGCTGTAGATGATATGAGTGATAAATTAGGAATGGCTGCTGTAATTATACAGCAGTTGTTGCATGCCTGACTGAACCCTCTTTGGCTGTTCCCAGCCCTCTCCTTAACTAACCTCAGAGAAGCATTTAATATGGAAGGGAAGTTTTGTTTGGCATTGTGTACCTTTAAACCAGCTTGCTTACATAACTGTGCTGGTAGGTTTCTGTCATCAGCTCTCTTAACAGAGAAGTGGGTTATGTTGACTTAAGTGTTACTAAAAAGTAATACTGAAACCACATCACCAGTGGGCTTAATTTGTTATTAATACGATATCTGCTGTTTTCAGAAAACTGTTTCTTATAAAATAAACTGAAGTAAGTATAGAGCTTCTATAATATTAACAGAAACTGATGAAGTTATCCAATGCTCTCAGGAGACAGGTATTATTATGATATTTATATTAATGAGTAAAATGAGGCACAGAAGGATTAAGGCCAAATTCAACTGCATATGAATTGCCCAAGGTCATAGATTAATCAACTGTTTGCTAGGAATAGCACAACAACAAAACAATAGCAAAACAAATCCTGAATCATAGTCAATTGCTTATTCACAGAAGAATTAACTTCTGAAAAAGGTTTTTTTATATGGTTTTCATCAGGCTTTTGAGTTACAGTATCTTTTTGTGTCTCCTGTCAAGCAAGGCCTTCTTCTGTTTCAGCAACTCTGTTTAGGAGTTCTTTATATCAGCCAAGGGAATAGTTAAGGCTTTGCCTCTGACTAATAAGAAACCTCTCTATCAATGATTTACAGAGGGGCAAATTGTTTTTCAGAGAACAGGAGAATTATAAAAAGTGATAATCTGAGAGGGAATCAAAAATTCTCATAACAGTCCTAAAGTTAAACTGTAATTCCCTCCTGTGCTTTTTGTGCTTTGGCTCATCAGGTACCTGTTGGTGGGACAAAATTTAGGTGAAATTCACCCTGTGTCTTAATTTTTTCTCTGCTTTTTTTTATAAAGATGATAGGCTTTTTAATGTGAATATTATTTATGGTAATCTCTCTGATTATGTTTAGACTGAAGAGAACAGATATTGAGTATCTAAAAAAAGCCATATCTGAAATACAGGAACTTTTCCAAGTACATGCAGTCTTTTGATATGTATTTATCAAACCCTATCCAGATAGGGAATGGTTCTGTTCCTTTTTTATGTCATCTGTGGGTTGTTGTTCTTATGTTACTGATATCCCCCCGATCATATAGTGATTCTAGCGCTTAGCTGTTCATCTTGTGAAGAATTTTTCCCTAAGTGTGTCTCAAATTTCCCTTGCCGTAGCCTGTGACCTGTCAACTCTTGTCCTTTCACTGTGCATCTCTGGTAACAGTCTTCTCTCCAACATACCTTTAAAAAGAGAGAGAAAAAATGGAGTTAGATTTCTTTTAGCCTTCACTTTCTCATGGTGAATAAACATTGGACACTTAATCCAACATCACTGATCATATTCTGCTCTTAGTGGTTCTCTGCCAGGCTCTCTCCAGTTTGCCCGAGCCCAAACCTGAAGACTTCATGAACATCGCTAGACTTCCAGATGTGGTTTCACAAATGCCAAATAGTGAGGAAATGTGTGTTCCCCCGTTCTGCTGGCCATGCTTTTGCTAAGATGGACCTGCATTGTTGACCTCCATCACTGCATATGTCATTCATATTATCACCAGGACCACTAGGTCCTTTTGGCAAAGTTTTTACCCAGCAAGTCAGTCCCCTACTTGTGCACACAGTTGCCCTGACCCAGTTGCAGCATTAACATGTCATTGCTGAACGTCATGACATTCCTGTCAGCCTTTTCCTCTGTTTTTCTGAGGTTCCTCTGAATAGAAACCCTTCTGTCTGTGTGTTTGACTGTTCAGCCTGGTTTGATGTCATCCCCTAATTTGCTAAGTTGAATTCTGTCCCACTGTCCATGTTGGTGATGATGTTAAATGTAGTGGAGTACTGTTCCATCTAAACTGCAGAAAAGGTTTTTTCAAAAATGCTTCAGTTCTGCAGCATTCAGCAGCAAGGAATTAATGAAGATTTTCCGTGCTATGTCAGGAGCATACATCACTCTGTTTCTTATGACTATCTCAGGGTAAAAGCTGCTAGTCTCATAGCATATTCAATCTGTCAGAATCCATTTCCATAAAGGCAGCTGTCAGGCAAGATTCATATGTTTTCATATGAGTGGCTGTTGAGTGCATATGTCTACAGTCTTTGTGATTCAAAATCCACTGACAAATAAGCATGGGTTCTTCTTTGTAAAATGAAAGAACTTGTAGTCTCTTCATTATTCTTTGTTATTTCCTGGTAGAACATAGTTGTAAAAGTTGAAATTGCTACTACGAGAGAGGTTTTATAAAATTATTGTTAAAGAGTTGGCATTTCTGTAATGTTTCCCACATGCTTTGTGGTGATCACCTTTACATACATTTTATATTATATGAAGAAAAAAAAGCAATGGAGTTACAGATTTCCATGGCAACAAGTATAATTCTGTTTCCTTTGTTTCGTGAAGATGAAACAGAGGCAAAAGATTGTTTCATTAAATGGGAACTATGGATTTCACAGGGCTTGAGTTATATGTCATGTGGTCATGCATCTACAACTTCCACTGTGCCAACCAACTTTTACCAACTGATTTTTTGTCTGAAAATGAACTTAGATGAAGAAAGATTGCTAGTGGTAGGATTTATTAGACTGACACAAGTACGTGGAAAGATAGGTCATTGCTGAACGACTTCTCTGTCTCCCGCCTTTCTGAACTGGAGTCCTGATTTGCAGCATTACTAAGGAAGAAAAAATTTTGCAAGCTTCCTTTATATGCAGAAATTTGGATTGTAATTCAGAGCATCTTGTCTCTTACTATAAGTTGTTACTGGGTGATAAAACCCCATATATTTCCCAAGTTTCATAATGTATATTTATTTAGAACTGTATTTATAAGTATTTTTATATATGTATATATAAAAACATATGTATTTATATATTTATTTATTTAGAAGTGTATGCATTGCTTTTTAATGATTGCTTATTGCAATTTTAAAACAACAATGTCAAGAATGCTCTGGCTGTACCTATCTATATACATGATCATAATGTGATTCCTTTGTAAGAGCACACACAGTGGAAAATAGCCCTTTATTTTTATATACCAGCATCTCAGTTGATTTTATATTTGTCAAAGCTCACTAATGGCAATGGAGCTGCTGAAGTAAATATTTAATTAATTATGATTAAATTTCCTTAAATTAAATTAATGCATTTATTTGTGTGTTCATATGTGCAGGCATATTTTTTAGCCCCCCTCCCTAGAAAAAATACGTTATATCGCACATATGTAACTAACCCCAGTATGTGTGATTTAAGATGAATTTTAAATGTTTAAAAGTAACTAGTTAAAAGGAAGGAAATGTGTTCTTTTGGAAGATATTGAAGAGTCTTTTGAGAAGACTTTACACCCTAACAGTAATTTTTATGTATTCCAGGTTTTCTATTTCTTCCTTTTAGTTGAAATGTCTTTGTATGACATATAAAACTAACTTCTGAAAATGTCAGAAAGAAGAGGTCAGCAAGACTATGTGTGTTATTGAATACTGGAGTCATGCACTGATAAACTTAATAAGGAATATTCATGAAAGGTTATTGATGATTATTGTTTCAGCAAGTATTCAGAAAATTGTCTTCCTGTCATTTTATTAAAGTTCATTGGTTGGCAATTTCTGCATACTGAAATGAAAAAGCTAAAAGAAATATGATTCCCACAAATATGTGTAATTGGAAACTACTGATCTGGTTTAGACAATAGAAGAAAAACTTCATAAGAAATTTCATGAAGTCCATTTGCTTCATCAGAAATAATGAAAGTCAAATAACTGTGCATTGAACAGTGAATAGAGATTCTAGCATTTTTTAGAATTCAGATACTTCTTCCTGTACAGTTCTCCCAACTGGGTACAGTGAACAGCCTGTGTTCATTGATATTTCACTTTTGTTGCTGCATGCTAAAGAGTGTTTTTGTGTTCTCCACTGAGAGACATTTTTTCATACCATGACTTCTACCACACCAGTTCTAAAACTGGCCAAAGCAACTTCTGTGAAGTCAGAAAGGCTGTCTCCTTACAGTACTCTCAAGTAAAATACTGAGACTTCGAGTGTCCTAAATACCTGTTTGACATATATCGTATCTTTTGGCAAGTGATTCCATGCAAAAAAATTGCATACTTTGAAGACTTTGCCGGAGCATATCAGATTGGGGTCAGACTCTAGCAGCTTTTTTAGGGAGGGGAATACTCAGCAGAGCAAGGAGAGGGAAAAACAGACAAAGGAAGGATGACAAGACCTTGCATGTCAGCACTGATGGCAAGCCTCACTATTTTTAACTTTGGCTTGACAAACCTCATGAAAGAGCACCTTCTGGAATACCATAACTCTCAGGTTGAATTCCCAAAAAACACTCTGTTTGAAGAATACCAACCTTTTTGGTAGTCTCTTTCTTTGATCTCTCCAACAGATGCATTTCAGTCCATTCTTTCCAAACTCAACTTAACTTATCCTTACACTGTTCAGAAGACAGATCTGGCACTCTCCCTATTCAGTAAAACCTTCTCTGTAATTTTGGAGATGATGATCACAGACTGGATGAGGATGCAAGGGACCTCCGTAAGTCATCTTGTCCAACCCCACTGGCTCAAGCAGGGCCACCGAACCTGGTTGCCCAGGACCATGTCCAGATGGCTTTTTGAATATCTACAAGGCGGGAGACTTCACAACCTCCCTGGAAAATCTGTGTCACCTAAGAGTAAAAGTATTTCCTAGTGTTCAGAGGGAATCTACTGTGTTTCAGTTTGTTCACATTGCCCCTGGTGTTGTCACTGAACTCCACTGTAAAGAGCTTGGATCTGTCTTCTTTTGCATCCTCCCTCCAGGTATTTACAAACATTGATAAGATGAAGCCTTCTCTTCTCCAGGCTGAACAACCACAGATCTCTTTGCCTGTCTTCGTAGGAGAGGTACTCCATCCCTCTAATGATTTTCATGGCCTCCTCTGGACCCACACTAACAGGTTCACATCCTTCTCGTGCTGGGGAACCTAGAGCTGGACACAGTACTCCAGGTGGGCGGAGTACAGAGAGAGAATCACTTCCCTCAACCTGCTGGCCCAGATGTGGT
Source organism: Oxyruncus cristatus (assembly GCA_013399855.1). NCBI lineage: Eukaryota > Metazoa > Chordata > Aves > Passeriformes > Cotingidae > Oxyruncus > Oxyruncus cristatus. The sequence continues at coordinate 794,559 of VXAY01003767.1, read as the reverse complement.
TGGTCTTCTGGGCTGCAAGCATACTTAGCTGGCTCATGTCCAGCTGTTCATCCACAAGAACCCCCAAGTCTTTCTCTGCAGGGGAAAGTGAGTTTCACTTTCTCAGTGAGTTCTCCCAGTCTCTGCTCATGTCTGGGATTGCCCTGCCCAAGTGCAGCACCTTGCACTTAGACTTGTTGAAATTCATTAGGTTTTTGTGGGCCCAATTTTCAAGCTTGTCCAGGTCCCTCTGGATGACATCCTGTCCTTCTGTTATGTCAACTGCTAAGGTCAGCTTTGAGTCGTCTGCAAGCTTGCTGAAGGGTGCACTTGCTTTCACTGTCGATGTCATTGATGAAGATACTGAAGAGCACTGGTCTCAAGACAGAACCCTGAGGGACACCACTCATCACCAGCCTCCACCTGGGCATAGAATCATCGACTAAAACTGTCTGGTTGTATCCATCCAGCTGATTCTTTATCTACCAAATAATCCACCCTTCAATTGATCTTCCCAGTCAGAGAGGTGAAAATAATTTTTTTGCTTTGATCATCCCCAATAGCCTTCTGGAAAGAGCCATGTCTTTAAAAAAGTGTATCAGTACTGAGGACCTTCAAAAATCCTAGATTTTTACTTTTATAACCTGGAAACTCTGCCCTGGATGATACTATTTAGAGAAATTATAGTGTAGTTCTACACAATCTTATCCCCAAATGCTGTATATTTTCAGGTCAACAAATGTCTCTCTGCAAAATGTCTTCCTTTGTCCCACACCACCTCTCTTTCATGAAAGCTCCTTTCATGGCAAAACAAAGAAGAATCAGTAACCTCAAATAATGTCTGTGCAATACTGGATTCTCCATCATATATATATATATATATGTATATGTATATAAATTGTATGTACTTCCACCAAGACCTGCTGTGTAGTCAGGCTTGAAATACTCTCAGCTCTGTTCATCTTGGCATCATCTCCCATTTAATTAGTGAGTGGTTTTGGGCAATGAAAAATGGGCAAAGTATTTGCTTGCGTATAATAATATGGTGCAAACCATTGAAAGATGTAAGAATCTGACCTTCTACCCTCACAGTAATTAGTGTAGTTTCCATAGGCAGGAAAATTCTTTCATGAAAGGAACAAACCCACAGTTTTGTGATAGAATATGGGTGAAGACACTCACCTTACAGACATGCAACAAATATAATCCCAATATGCTGTAAAATCTATCTAATTTTCCTCCGACATTAATCCATTCTGTCAGACAACATCGATCTATTATGAACTTCTTTTAGAGGAAAGAAAAAAAAAAAGAACCCAACACATTTCTGCCAGAAAAGGAGCAAAGTGTCCCTATTCTATCTTTATAGTGTGGCCAAGGAGATTAGGAAAAAAAATTCAGTACCATTGAATCTCCCTTCAGCATGATTTTTTTTCCCACCGTTGCTTTATTATTCAAAAATAGTGTTATTCCACCACCAAAGAGTAATCATCGTCCACCTTGGCATTGCAAAGCAGTGTTCCTATTTTGATTTTTTTTTTCTCCATAACTGGTTAAGTAACTCTCTAAAAGATAATAGCAAGTCTGGAACAGCTACTGAAAACCCAAATTCTAGACATATGTTATAAAGGCTGAAATCATTCAAATTACTTTCACAACTATCTTTTCTACAAGAGTTTTCAGAAGACTTGTGAGGTCATAAATTGGTGGAGGCTTTGCCAATATTGTGTATTGTGTCAGGAACAGCAAACAGGATAAAAATGTAAAAATAAAGCAGTGCGTAGCAAATAAATAGTATGCTGATAAATAACTATTTTCTAAGCAAGTTAAGTGATCGTGAACAAAGGGAAATTATAACCAAAGAGTATTACTAATGCATCACGAAGGGAAAGAATATTCTCACTGGACTTTCATAGGAATATATCCTGCATCCAGTTTTATTAAGTATTTTCACAGAACTTCCGGATCAAGGCACAATCTAATTACTAGACTTCCGGATCTTACATTTATAAGACAATATGGAAGTGGATCAATGAAGGGACAGAATTCAAAATGACAAATTGAAAAATTGTTTGGAGCAGCAGAATTGATTTCAACAGAAACACAGGCTAAACTGTGCTTTAGAAGGAACAATCTGCTTTACAGTACTGGATGAGAACTGCTTTTTCTAAAATAGATCTATGTGTCATAGTATGCAAGTTGAACATGGGGCAACAGTAGCTGCTTTAGAGAAGCTATGGTCATTATGAGAAAATGAGAAAACTCATATTAAAAAACTCAAAAACTTCTTCCCTTCTGCTTGTTGTTCTCTATCTCAGCTGATATCTGAGCTGGTACCTCAACTGATGCTACCTACTAGATTGTGTGATTCTTAAACTCTAGTAATATTTTAGTGTGGATATCAGTGAAATGAGTCTATGCTATTCCACTGTCAGCTAATTGACACTTGAGAGGTGAAATATATTTCTCAAGTCCTCTTTCTCTTCAAGGCATAACACACAAAGCAACCTTCTTTAGAATTATAAAGAAAAAGAAATCTAAATAGTGGTATTTGATTCATATTTTAAGACTAAAACTCTCGGTAGTCTTCTGTGACCTAGTTCGCTTGCTATTTGTTTAAAGACATTAATGAGAATGTGAAATGAGACAGGGTTTTTTAGCTGTAATAAACTAACCTATTTTCAGAGCATATCTGTAAAAAGCAAACTGTCTTTATTGTAGGCTAAAAAAACGGAATGAACTGTATATTTCTCAGTTGGTCTTCCTGAGCCAAATATATTTGCTGTTACCTTTAGTGTTTTGACATTTTTAATGAAAAAAATAAAAATAAGAAAAAGAGATAATTATATGCTAAAAAGATCAAAGCCCAGAACCCTAATACAGTTAACAGGCTCCATTCTTGGAATTTTATTCATTATTGATATCTGAGTAAAAAATCTATTTAAGTCAGTGGAGATGGCCTATGGGAATTAAAAGAAAGTTTGGTCCTTAATCCTTGTCTCATGAAAGAACAATAATGAAAAGTGTGGGGAACTACTTACAGTGACACTTTAACAGACTTACTATTTTTTTTGTTTCTATTTTAATCAAATAGACCTTTAAAAATTATAAAGTTGTCACTGGCAAAGCAAAGGCTTCATATTACTTAATATTTAGATATTTTGGATTTGGATATTACATTCGGATATGTAATGTTCAGTGTGTGAAAGGTATTTTATCAAAGATTCAGAAGGAAATAGAGGAAAGCTAACTGCTGGGTATTTTATGTTAGATAAAAAAAAATTCCTCAGTAATGGATTTTTCTTATATTCCCACCAAAAAAATCCCTGAGTTGATGTGGTTTTGATGTATGCATTTCTACTTTTCTTTTAACCTAAGTTGTAATTCCACCATCACTTTCTCCCTCATAAGTTCTAGATGCACCTTCTTCATACTAGATGCATGTTTTATTTAATGCTATGTTAATATATTACGTATGTTTAATTTGGTACACTGCTTTTACTTTCCTCAATATTTCTATACCTAGATACGAAAGATTGAGGTCAGTACATAGATAAAACACAGCAAAACAACCCTCAGTGAAATCGTAGAATGCTTTCAGTTGGGAGGGAGCTTTAAAGGTCATCTAGTCCAACGCCCCTGCAATAAGTAGGGACATCTTCAACTAGGCCAGGTTGCTCAAAGACCTGTCCAACCTGACCTTAAATGTGCCCAGGAATGGGGCATCCACCACCTCTCTGGGCAACCTTACCACCCCCACCATAAAAAATCTCTTCCTCATGTCCAGTTTAAGTTTACTCTCTTTTTACCCCTTGTCCTGTTACAACAGGCCCTGCTAAAATGTCTGCCCCATCTTTCTTAAAAGATCACTTAAAGTACTGAAAGGCCACAATAAGTTCTCCCTGAAACTTTCTTTTCTCCAGGCTGAACAACCCCAGTTGTCTCAGTCTTCATAGGAGAGGTGTTTCAGTCCTCTGATCATATTTGTGTCCCACCTTTGGATGTGCTCCAGCAAATCCTGTTCTTCTTATACTGAGGACTCGAAAGCTGGGCTCAGTACTCCAGGTGGGGTCTCAGCAGAGCAGAGTAGAGGCAAGAATCATCTCAAATTCAATCCATGATCAAAACATTTATCTCCTCTATGTGTCTGTGCTACCTCTGCCATTATGGGCCCTTTCTGCACAGTTGGTGCTAACGCATCTAAGCTTGTTTTGTCAGTTCCTGAGAAAAATGTGTCAGTGTTGGAAGAAACACCTGAACATTGGCCTGTTATGTAATAAGAGAGCCACACTCAGAGGTGTTGATTTAGTTTTCTACGTGGTAAATAAGCCTATTTATAAAATAGGTGAAATTTTTTAAAATACATTTTTAACTGTTATATTTGTGTTAAATTAAGAACACAAAGAAATATGTGCGGGAAACTGATGCTCTACATGATTTGAGAAAAGGAGAGAATTTAAAGGTTATTTACTTGATATTCTGTAGTGCAAAGTTCTGTTTTTGAGTTAGCTGGGTCAAAAATGTATAAAGGAGAAGATAGTTGTTTTTTTCTGAGGCGCAGTAAAAAAATGAAAGGGACCTAGGACAAAGTCTCTAAACTTATGAGTGTGATGTCTTTCATTGGTCTGGAACACTAGAGGTCTCAAACCTGAGCACCTAATTTTTGAAGAATTAAACAGTTCTGTAAATCCTTCCTGATTTACATGTTGTTTGGTTAGTTTGTTTTTCTATTTTAGCATCGTTAACTACTAGAATGTCCTTTGTAGCTGAGGAAAAGGGATTGTGAAACAGTAGATCTCTATACATTACATTCTAGTTTAAGCTGTAATTATTTATAAAACAAAGAGCTATTCAATAGTATATGAACAATTGATAATATGGATGTTTATATGTCTGTTCTCTTCACCTTGGTTTCAAGTTTTTTATCTGAAATACCCAGAGTCTAATGTATAAGATGTTTTCTAGAGAAAAAAAAGGTTTTGTCAGTAGATTATCCAATTTTCTTTGAACACAGAAATATTTTTCAAAGAGTAGTTTGTAGACGTAAGCATCCTGTCATTGTCAATTATATTTGATAAATAATGTGATTTTTATATGGATAAAACAGAGTAAAAGCAAAATTACAGCTAATAGTAATCTACCATTCAGTAAGAATAACTTCATGGAGAAATTAATGTGCTACTATATTATCATCCTTTTTATGATATACAAGGTGAAAAGGTGTTCAAATCCATATATTTACTTTTGCATTTTAAAGTCTCGAATTAAAAACAAAATTGGCATTGTATTTTTTTTCCAAAGATGATATTTTAATAAACCAGAAATTTCATTTTTTCTCTATGGAGCCCCCAAAGAAATATGGTTCATCTGGTCCTATTGCAGTTAGTATATGGTGATACATCTTATCCAAAAGGTGGTATCGGAAGTTGTTCTTTAGTTAGAGAATCTCAGGAGACAAAGTACTGTGAATGCTTGTAGTGCAATCTTCTGCAGTAGAGCAGTTCTTACCTTATTTTATAATGAGAACAGATTTTTTTTTCTTCCAAAGCTTTAATGTTTGCAAATAAACCTCTTCTGCATCACTGTTGGTCAGATTAGGCAGGTACTAATTATGTCAGATCAAGAATAATGATATAAGTTAAACCACTTCCGTTCAGTCCATGGATTTAGCTTTAAGATAATAAACCGTAGTCAACAAGGTTCTCTTTAGTGGAATTGTTTTTTTCAGAATGCATACAAGGAAAAATTTTGCCTATTGTGTCAAGACTTTAATTTACCTTTTGGGTGAATAAATTATGCATAAATCACCTGTAAACTGAAGTTAGATGATTTTATGTAATTTTCTTACTCAACAAAATTACACTTGTTAACCCTTGCTATACTAATATCGTAAAATAATTTAGAAGGTTTGTTATTGTCCTGATCTCTACAATAAAGGATATTCTCTGCATCTATAAACTTTAAATCCTCAACCCTCCCTAAAAATAGAATTCTTGCGATAAGTATTTTAAACTTCTTTTTTAGTGGACAAAATGTTTCTGCAAGCTCTTTACTTGATATCAAATGTCTTCCAGTGATGATCTGCACCACTGACAAGTGAAATGTAATACTTCTCTATAAATGAGCAGAAAAGACTTTAGCTGTAGACAGGGAGTATTTTGATTACAGTTCTCAAGAAAACAACAGAAGTAATTACAACAGATTAATCTGAAGCAAAATATATACCATGTGTCAGTGTATGTTAATACCCAAAATTTAAATAATTTTAGATCTCTTTGTGGATACTGTCTCTAAAAGTTTTTGGTGTCTTTGTGTTTTGTTTTGGTTTTTTGGTTTTTTTTTGGTTTTTTTAATTACAGGATAATATGAGCTTGTACAGATAAAAAGGGCTTTTTTAATTTGGCATTATGATTCTGAATGAGAAACCTCTAAGAGTTAATCACTAGTGTGCAGTAAATGATCCAGACCTGAATACCTTCTGCTCTATAGCTCTCTGAAAATGTGAGTTTCTAGGCACGCGCTTTCAGAGTGCCACCCTCATCATCCTGGTGCCACTCCTGAAACTAAGAAGTTTTTCATTCTAAATATTCAGACATAATTGGCCCTTCAGTGTTGATCCTTCCAGACATCCTCTGACAAAATTATGCCCACAATGTTATAATGATTTGTTAGATCCCAAAAATTATTGATCACATTTTATATTCTATAAAACCAGAGACATAAAAACTTTGCAGATGCGTTCTAATTTCTTCCAGACACAGAAAGCATAACTTAAACAGGAATATCCAGAGAGGTTACCAGAATGCTTTAATCCTTCCTCTTTCTTTTTTGTATACAGCTTAGTCTTGTCTTTCACTCACATCAGTAGTTTGTTGGAGACAGAGATCTCTTTAATAAGGTTTAGATTCCTCCCATGAGATGTCTGTACTGTAACTCTTGTACAGTTACCATGCAATTCACTATTTCAGTTTCATGAAGTTCCCCTGACTAGGAAAATTTGCTCTTGAGGCTGGAGCCCGCTGCTGGTGATGAGATGCCTCCCCTTCAAAGGAGGATTACGAGATTAATGACTCTTCATTGCTAATTCTCTGCTGGTTGTCTCAGATTCTCTCTTAGCATCTTTCTGGGTATTCAATCCAATATGCAGGCTAAATGGCCAAAAAGAAATGTGATTGTAGAGGGGTTTAAGATTTGAGGCATATGCTAATCCATCATTATCGTAAAGTTAAAGAAGAAAATAAAAAAATTCTGGCAGCAGCAAGAATAGCTGTAGATAAATAGGAACATATTCTGATGTCCTAATATTAACCTGTGCTAATGAACCTATATATGTAGACGCACTTTTACAGCTGTTTCCTGAGCATTCACGGTGCTGATGCTTATAACACAGTTCAAATGATAGTATAAAACCCATGGTAACTCAGGAAATAGTATCTTCATGATAACATAGGTTTAATTCACAGTTTTGAGATTACCTATCACTTATGTATAATCTTCCATTTATGTTTGCTTTGGCTTTTAGCTCCAGACCAGTCTGTCTGAACCAATGACTTTATCCAAGTCGATCTCACTTCCTCGTAGTGCATATTGGCATCACATCACCCGGCAGAACAGCGTTGGAGAAATCTACAGTTTACAAGGCAAGTTGCTTATAATGCCATATTAGCTTCTTTCCATTTGACCAGAATTCATGAAAATTGCTTTTTATTTGCACCAGTTATTTTCTCTCCATTTCACTTTATCAGTTGTCAGGAACCTCAGCAGGATTCCTGAATTTACATAAAACAGGTTTCTTGTAGTCATTTTGTAAACTAATGGGGAAAATTATTCCCAAAATCACCACATAAAGCTGGATAGACAATTTGGCTCAGTGTAGCTTCTCAGTTGCTAATGAATGTCAGGTTGTTTAGTATTTTCTTCCAATAAGATGGGGCAAGTATTTGGGCAACCTCAGGGTGCCTAATTAAATCTACATAAAGTGGCTATATAAGTTGCAAGATTAAAACAAAGGAATTCTAGGAATAAGAGCTATTCTTGGTAAATTTGCTTGGCAAATCGTATATATGAACTTGACCAGTGTTGACCCATTTATAGCCTTCTGTATAGACATCATCTTTTTCTCTCTCCAGTTTTCTATCATATGTTTAGATTTGCTTAAGCCTTTAAATGCTATAATTAACAAAACTTGATGATGATGATTCACTGCTCTTAAGCTGAAATTGATTTGTATCTTATAGGAAACTGAAATTATTGTTACATTTTAAATGTAGACCTTTTAAAAATAGCCTTTCATAAACATATTTTTTTGTAAACTTCTAAAGGCGTTAAGGATTTTGTTTCACTTTTTTCCTAATAATGTATTCACGTAAGCATTTTACATTTTGATAAGAGGTTAGAAACTGTTCACAAACAAGAGTATCCAATGCGAAAAAAGGGTAAATGTTTTCATGCAAATAAGTGAAATGCAGTATATAGACAAAAGACATGAAATGTTTTGGTTTGTAAATTATTACATAAATTAAAATCATCAGGTGAACTGTGAATTCAGGGGTAACTCATTAAAGCATTTGTTTCCCATCATTCCCCATAGAGCAAAGACAAAGTTAATTTCTAGTCATGGTCATAGTCCTACATTTAAATACCAGTAATGAAAAGAAAAAAAAAATCTTCCAGAGGTTGTTTGGGAAAAAAAAATTTACCTGTACATCACCTTAAAAATATTCATCATATCACTGGTATTTTTTCATGGACACAATAAAAATGCAAAAGGAAGTTTATTTGTAGAGACATTAGAGTTCCTCTTGTGTTCTTGGTGTGTCTTTTCTTCATGAACAAGACAGTAAATGTGTTATGTTCATTCTCTACAAACCTTTTTTTTTTCTTATAAATGGTCTTCAAAAGGAGGGAAAGCAAAACTTTATATATGAAGTAATAGTTCAATATCTATACCACCTAGCTGTGCAGGATTCAACGTATTGGAAGTGTATTAATAAAAAATGTGAGAATTTTACTTTCTGGAAGTACGCAGATTTTATTATTAACATTTTATTAACACTTCCACTGAAACATGGGACTAATAAATATTTCAGAACTTAAGATTTTCATTTTTCTTACGTATACTATGACTTAAACTTGAGAAAGCATGATTTCAGAAGAGACTAATTCGGTCTTACCAGTGGGCCAAGAAATGCATCCACAGGACAACTTTGTCTCCTTCTGGTTGCAAAACTTTTCCATGCAATACAGATATTATTCATTTTCTGTAATGAAGATTTCCTTTTACCTTCCTTCTGCTGCAATGACTAATTAAATGCAGTTTATTAGCACAGAAACTGAAGGGAGTTCAGAGTACACCTTTTCCTCCTAATACCTTGTCATACCCTGCAGTCTTTGCACTGCAGGGTTGTCAAAGCATCAGCCCACGGAAGCTTCATAGATGTGGGTGGAAGGTGGGTAGCAAGGAAGCAGATTGTGAGCATCGCTTCAACCCTCACCTTATTGTAGCAGCCAGCTGAGAGGGGCTGTTGCAGAGGGAAAAGTCACTTTGCTGCTGTGATCTCCTCTGATCTTCAACAGGTATATGTCCTCTCATATGAGGAGGAGAGGAGATGTTTTCTTTAGAGAATAATCCATCAAACTTAGTTCTGCACTTCTTAGGTATTCATGACAAAGCTTCGTACATTCAAGAAACAAATTTGGAAATCCCCCATATACCTCTAAACATCTCACAAACTCTGAAATGAAATAACTGGAGTGGTGTCTACCTGTATTCAGACTACTGTCAATATCAGCAAAGTAATAGCTGAGCTCACTGTGAAGTACAAGTGTTTCCATAGTGGCAATTATTTCAAACTTGCAGTCTGAAGTGACCAGAATTTAATTAATAACAGCTGGTGATGTATAAGAAGAAATGAATATGTGCTCATACTACCTGAGATAAATTGGCTCTCTGGGAGTTATTTAGCAGTCAAATTTAACTTAATTAGTAGTGTGAGTTGATCTGATAATGAATATGCTGTGGAGTAAGAAGGTAGGGAGTTTTATGGGTTTTGGTTTTTTAAAGACTGTATTTCATATGAGAAAAGGCAATTCAATAAATGGGTATTGGGTCTACTACCCTCCATTAGCCCATGAAAATACATGTAAAGACCTGTAGAGACTAACACACAGAATAACAGTACTAAAGGAACACAGGTTGTGCAAAATATCTTAAAATGAGATGGGCTGGTTTCTATCTTTATACAACTTTTCTTCAATTTGCACCTTCCTTGCACTCTTTCGGTTCCTGATTGCACTGCTGAGATAAAATTAATTTACTTGTCTAATCCTGTCAGTTGGAACAACTTTCTGGTTGTCTCTTACTAGTGTCAGCACATCACTACCAGCATTCCCTTCAAATTTCCCAGTGCAGTGCTGCAGGTCGGACAGTTTCCATCCATGATCTGCAGCCACTGTGGAGGTTGTGACGTGGGGCCTCTTTAGCTGACACAGTGCTGCCTTTTCAGTACTACCTGTTGCCTTTCCTCTCTGTCTAATGTGATATCGGCCATGGGACAAGCCTCAGCACTGCACAATAATAAAGGGAATTGCTGCCATGCCAAAAAATAGCACAGTTTTTACAGCCATAGGTTAAATTGTGATCTAAACTTCTGTGTTGGAGTGATTTCACTTAAAATCCCAATTAATACCTATGGCTTTACAAATCACAATGCATCTTTCTAAAGTGTACATATTGCCTTTAATTACACTTCAGAAATTAAATAGTGTCCTTAGATATTTTTTATCAAAAAATAGCTTAACTAAGAGAGGAAAAAGAGAAAAAGATCCATACACCATTTTCGTTCATACATGAGTATGACATAAATGAATTGTACATTTTCATAAAAAAAAAAAAAAGAATAAAGAAATTGAGCCCAACAGAACATAAACATTCATTGCTATGTTATGCACCCTATACATCAAGATCTATGAAAGCATGAATATCAGAAGCCAAGATTAACCTTATTAACTGAAATCATGCTTAAGAAGAAAAGAGCCATATAAGCATGGCAAAAAAGTATCCTGCGTGTTTCCTTATAACTCATTGTTTATTTAGCACTGCTACACAAGATATTGAAAATTGACAAACAAAGCACATGTGTTTTTATACAACAAAAGGCATTAAAGAGAATAAATCCTTTTTTTTTTTTTTTTAGGGCTTTAAATCTACTTAGGATAAAAAAGGGAGAATTCAGACTGAATTTTCAGCTGTCTGAAGAACTCTAGTTCTTGCCCTATAGAGTTTGGATGATACAAATGTTAAGCACAGTCAGTTTGTATATTATTGTAAAATTAAGGCCAAATAAATTTTTGGTGTTGAAATGCTCATTAGCTTTTTGTATTGTAGTTATTGAAATCCCTGAGGAAATTATGTTCAGAAAATCTAATTACAGTCTGGTCTTTTTCCAAGAAATTCAAAATTAAGAAGTGCTTTCAGTCACTCCTGTTGTGTTTGATCTGGCTTCTGCTCATTTTTTGAACTTTGGTTTTGCTATCCATACTCAAAGGGATGAACACCTACTCACATAAGCAATCCTATTCATTTCTGTAAGAGTACTCATGTGAAGGAGCATATATTTGTATAAGAATTACACCAGTAACATCTTACATGTTTTCCTCTAAAAAAAGAACACTAATGCTTTTTTCTGCAGTAAATTGCTTATCACAGTTTGTGTATAACAAATGCTTATTTGCTCTATCACAAATGATTACCACATTTTGTTGGAAACTCATATTAAAGTAAATAAATTACACAGAAAAATACTAAGATGCCTGCTAAGTGCTAGAGTTGTATTTTTAAACCTAGTGAGGAATTCTGAGAAATGAAACTATGGTCTTGAATGAGGTAAGACTTAAGCTGGAAACATCGCTTAAGCTTGTACATGTCAAAACCAAAACCAGACAGAAATAAAAAATGGCCTCTATGAAGTCTGTAGAAATTTTGCTGTTGATATACAATTAGCTATTGTATTTCACACTAAAGATGCAAGAAACATAAATCTGATTTTACAAATCAAAATGGATGAAAGCTCTGGCTCCTTTTCCGCCCTGGTAAGCAAGCCTGCATTGCCCCTTGTCTTTTGGCCTTGATAGGTGACAACTCACCCTTCTCTCTTTTTTTTCTTTTTTTTTTTTTTACTATATTTTAAGCAGGATAACATATAATGTTAACTCATTGAGCTAGAAGGTGCTGTATGTAAAAGGGAGACAAAGTCATCCACAAATAATTTCTCCCACCTGCATAGGTTTCCAGCCCTTTCAAAGTAGAAACTCTGATATGTCACTGAAAATAATCAGAGAATATTAGAGTTGCTAAATATTTAGAGGGGCTTGAATCATCCTGTTCAACCCTCTTTAAGCTAATCCTGCAGGAAATTCTCACGTAGGCTTCTGCAGTTTTCTGCAAATTAAAGTATGTAAAATGAATGGGAGAACATTCGTCATTTTGGCATTTCCATTGTTTGTTCATAAACCCCGCAACAAAGTACAGAATCCATTTCCCCATCTAATCTTGGTGCCTGAATAATGTGAATAACATACAGTGTTAGAATATATCTGTTATATAAACCTGATCTCTCAGTAATGTTTCACTAAGTGTCTACCAGCAGCTAAAGCTGAAATGCTTTATAGCCTGCCACATTCCCATTTCCTTTGCTGAATCTCATCAGGACTTTCACATTAGTAAATGAAGCCTATAAAATTTGAGATATGAATAAAGGACACCTGAAACAAGATACTTACTGAGTATAAACTGCATAAGAGCTACATTATTTAGAATGACTGTATAATGTGCTTCTCGAGTCTTATGCAGTAGCTTTGAATTTCTGTTCGAAGTAGTGCATCACTAGACTGATTTTAAAATGGCACACTGGAAGTGGGAAGTGTGTAACTCAGAAACTGGTAAAGAAGAATTTCATTTCAGTGATTGCTGTCGCTAATTAAGAGCACTACTGAAAAATTCTAAAGAGTATCTTGACATATTCCCGTTCATTCTGATAAATTGTTGCTGAGTTAAGAGGTTGTTGCATTTATTAGCTGTGAAAAATGAGGTGGCAGAGGAAGCCAAAAAATATTCATAAAGTATATTTCATTGTCAAATACAGAAGTTCTGATTTCATTTAAGCCCTATATTTTGATGCCCTTTTTCTCAGAAGATGATTCTTCAGTGAGAATCTTGTCACTTGTCAGTGGCATTATTCTGTGCTATACTAGAAAGCATAGAAGTCACTGTAGTCTCAACTTGCAACTGAAAGGCCAAAAAGTGTAAGAAGAGCAATTAAATATTGACTGATTGCCTCCTCTCCCCTCCAAAAACTAACAAATGTGCAAACTTCAGTGCAAACTACACAGATTCTTAGCTATAAGTCTCCTTTTATGTCTTAGCTTAATGACTTCGTAAATACGTGATGACAATAGCTTCTCACTCACTGTTAGACTGAGCCCTAGCTCAGCTTAAGTGAAAATAGGAATCTTTACCCTGAGTTCGCTTAAGATTCACTACAATTGTGTTACAGTCATTTGATCTCTGCTGTATCATAAAATTCAAGGACCTGCAGTGTATCGTGAGAGCTGTAGCTCAGTAAAAGAGTATGAGTAATGGGAGAATAAGCATAACCATTTCCATGGATGCTGCCAGCTAGTATGGGGTTGTCTGTAGAAGAAAGGTTTGCAATGTTATATCAAAGAGAAAATTGAAATACTCTTGAAAGATCAATTTTGTGAAAACTGCTTTTTTCTATTAAATCGTTTCACCAATAAATCTGAACTGCTCAAGCTATGACTATCTGATTTTGTGTTAAATATGTTATCACACTTAGAATCAAAAGGATTGTCAGATCATTTTCGTAATTTCGAACAAATTGAAATATTTCTGTGCTGACAAACGAGCCAAATGATTACCCAAAATCGTGGGTGATTAAACCCCTTTTAAGACAATTTAGGGTGAGGAGAAACCTGCCTATTTGTGAAAAAAATACCTGGGCAAAAAGATATGTTTTGTTTAGTATTTCTTTGCAGTAACTGGTTATACTTGGTTTTCTTTCATTATTACATAAAACAAAAAGAATATTGAAATTGACACTTCAATAGAATGTGTTCATAAAATGTTTTATAAACTAGAAAAAAACGTAAGTTTGAAAATAGGCTGTGTAACAGGAAGAGTGGGAGAATGTTTATAATACCAGCTGTGCCAGCAGCAACAGGGAAAGAAGCCAAGCCAAAGGATGTCAAGTGCAATTGGTTGTGTTCTACTTTAAGTGGAAAAAAAGATCCACCTCCCCCCTTCATGTTCTAATCTTTTATGACATAAAGAAGGATCATATAAATGTATATTTAACGGCTTGTCTGGAGTGGCATGACATTGATTCTTATTTGATTATTATGAAATTTAAAATATACATTTTTTTATAGAAGGAGCATCATATGATCTCAAATACATTACCCTTAAGTTTCTGTAAGATTTTCTTTTACATGTGTCTCACTTTACTAATATACAACAAAATTATGGTGACAATATTTGTGGCACACAACATATATAGTCTGTTGCTAGTACAGACCTATTTATTTTCATGGTAAGGCAAATTTAAGCCCAATGGACACTCTACTCAGTATGTTCAGTTTAATCGAGCCATAAGAATATGTTCTTTATAACTCCATAGTGAATTTCAGCTGTGCAGAACTGATTAAAAATCATAGTATTATTCAGTAGAGAGGAAAAAAATGTTCAAAAAATCTTAGAATGTCTTTCATTCTCTATTTGTTCAAAAAAGCCTTTTCATCGTGGTGATTTTTTATATCCTGCCAACTTTTTATTTGATCAAAATGATACATTGTAAGAAACTAAGATAAATTTCAAAGTAGGAACTATGAATAACAAAGGAAATGTCCTCCCAATGCAGAGTTAGTAAGATTTCACCAAAGTAAAAGTTTTTCATCTTTCCCAAAACTGAAGTCTGCCAACTCCTTGCTGTTCCATGTTCGAATACTAGAAGCAAGTTTGCTGTTTAGCTGCTGGATGTTTGTTTATCCTTCAAAATTCTTTGAAGATGCTTTTTGGGCAAGAATTTTATTGAAAGGTTCATTGCCCTGAGTTTAAGAAAAAATGAAACATTCTGTTATAAAGCTATATGAAAGAAAAGAAAATGCAATACCAGACTGGGAGAGAGATAAGAGAGAAAGGACTTGGTAGAAACCAGAGTTGCATGCTCTGGAATTTACATTATAAGTATCAAGGCAGAGTAAGGATAAAATTATAAGATTCTCTATTACTCTTTTTAATTACTCATTTATGTTATTTTTGCTAGGCCAAGTTTGCATACAGAGGAACTGCACCAAGGCTGTTTTCTCTGACTTGGTAGTGTGTGTGTGACGTAACGTGGCATGGGTGGCTGTGTTCCCAGCAGTGTCCTGTCTCCTCTGGTGAGCAGTAATGCCACTCCTCAGCCCAGCACAAGAAAATGGTGGAAAACCAGTAGCCTGTAGTGGTGAGGCACAGCTTGTTGCCCTGTGCCAGTGAGGCTGTTCTGCCCTGGGTGTGTTGAATGAGAAAATAAGGATGCATCTTCTATCTCTCTCTTGTCCTTCTTGTACTTTCATTCCCACGCAGGATAGAAAGCAGGGTCTTGTCCAACCCATCTCTGTCCCTGGGGGTGGATGGTCCTTGGTGGGGACTGCCACTGCAAGTAATGAGTTTCCTTTTCTCTCTCCAAACTCTGTTGAGCCCAATACAGCCACTGCAGGGTGTTCCAAAGCTGCTTTATATGAGCTAAATAGGTGCCACATACTCAGTCATCATACTTAGTTGAGAATTGTGCAAAGGTGTGTTTTCAACATGAAGAAGACACATGGCTACTTAGTTATGGCTATACCATATGTTTTGCCTTTCCTGAATGAAATATAATTAAAATAGGATTTTTATCAGCTGTTTGGTTTCAGCTTCGAAGAAAAATACTCTTCTCCTGGCTTAAAACACTGCTCATTGTATTTACATTTCACTAATTAAGCATTAAAATGCTATCAGCTTTATTCTTTTCTGCACTGAAATTCTCTAAAGTTGTCATTAGTGGGCATGGTTCTTCTCCATGGAAGTTAGTGAAAATTACATGAAGTAAGTTTTCATTTTTACCTCATTTTGCCACTTTTCCACACATCTGTATAAATAGATAACAATAACAACGTTTTCTTCCTAAATACTTACTACGCACATCCCATAGTAGCACCTGTGTCTCCATATGCTTGCCTAACTTTTTTTGCTAAAATAGGAATGAGTTTTGCTTTTTTAGTAAGATTTCTGTATGCTATGCTGTGGTGACTAATGGGAAGTTGTCATATTTCCTAGTTTCTTGGTTATGGACTGATGGCATCAAACCAGAAATGCAGGTACCCAAAATGTGCATTCTACTTCCTCTTTTCATATGTGGACGTGCCAGGTTTTGGGAATATTCACAAGTAACGTTGTTGCTGAAAATATGATTCAGAGTCAGTTTACATAAGGGTAAAGTGACTTTTAATTTGAAAAGTCCTATTCTCATTGTAATTGTTATAAATGCAGCCTCAATTTAAATGATTGGTTTTTGACAAGTTGTGGCCACTTGTTTTTGTCCATTATTGCTTTTATACTGTTCCAGGATGTCTCAGCAGGTTTGCAGCGTTTCTGTTTGTGAGATGACAGTCCTATCATCAGCAAACATTTGATGTTACAGACATTTTATGATGGAAAAGATAATCGGTTTGGGGTTAGAATATGGAAATGTATTTCATTCAGTCTTGTCAACTGTCTCATTATTCCCCATTCATCAGAGCAGGTATTTAATTCTGAGACATAGCTCAGCAGTTTTTCAGCCCTTTCGTGCCTCTTGTAGAGACACTTTCCTCTGATCAAACATCCGTTTTGGTTTAAATGTCAATCTGTTTCTGAAGAGTCTTGTTTTTCTCTTGTCACTGTGTACTAACTAAGATAACCCATTTTTAACAAATAAATGGGGAGGAGGGGAGTAGAATAGGGTCAGGGGCAGCAAATGCTGGACATTATCTGTACCAGTGTGTGATTTTTCCCTCCTAATATGTATTGGTCTTCATGTACTGGTAATGCCTTTTGACTCCCAAGGATTCTGATGAGAATGTGGCTGCAAAGTTCTTGTAACTTCTAGGCCATAGATCTTTTCTACTTCTAGTGTAAAAATGAGGAAAAGGGATTCTTCGTGAGCTTCTTTATCATTTTGTACTGTTTCCTGATTTGCTAGCTCGTATTTCAAGGCAAAGAACTATATCATGTTATGTTCATGAATTGGACCAGCACCAAGGTGTTTTAGGGCTGAAGAAATGTAAAGAACAGCTCAAGATACCTCTTTAAATACTCTTATTACCTTAGTTGTACTTCAAACCTTGTATTGGACTGTAGGAATATGCCATATATTTTGCAGGGGTGTTTATTGTGTAATTAAATACCAAAGAGGGGGACAATTTAAGCTGCTGTCTTCATAGCGTGACTTGTTTTTTGCTTAAATTGCAGTAAATAAGAATATTGCCAGAGACGTGAATGACGGTATGCCGGTGGTGAATGACTACTATAAAAAGGGAAAATACACAGAAAACTTGAATGTTATCATCGCTATGAATATAAGATGCTAACTTATTCTGTTTATGTAATTCACACAAGATGTGTGAATACAAGATGTAAAAGAAAACCTTCCTAAGTAGGCAAGAAAGAGAAGTTAATTTCTTGTTAAGGCATTGGTCCTCAGCTGTTGCAAGTCATCCTTGCTCATAAAAAAAAAAAAAAAAAATTCTGCTGACCTAACAAGATGAAAACCTTTATCTATAACTCATGTCCACAATCACCGTAGCATGAACAGAACCCCCACTTCTGGGCATTTCTTCAGTGGCTCATGTAATTATGTAGAGACTTTTTATTCTGATAGTTATGGATCTCAATGCATTTTATGTGATAAAACATCCCCACATTTGCTTTGGCCTTAAAATTATCCATATGAAAGACATGTCTTTCTCTTTTTTTTTACCTTGATGTGGTTAAAAAAAAAAAAAACCAAAAACAAAATAAAACAAAACAGAAAAACCAACCAAACAAAAAACCAAACCAGAACAAAACACAAAATAAAACAAAAATCCCAAACTAACCAAAACTGATAATATCACTGCAACCATGGGAATGGTTAAATGGTTTAATAAAGCCTTCTCAGTACCATCATGCAGCATGAAATTGTCCCAACACATGCAGTGTTGGAGTATAGGTTAATACCTAGAGAAGGGGTCCATACCATTAAACTGTCAGTAAAGCAATATTCAGCCTCGACAGTAGGGGGGTGATCATGCCCTTATCTCCCTGAAAACAGCCCCTAGTCAGCAGGAGCTCGAACACCAAACTCTGCGGGTCGCTGCTTAAAAGTATTTTTCATCCTGAAGTGGTAGATAGAATCAACTTTGAACCCTGTTTCTGCTGACCTCAGAGGAGTAATTACCTTACTCTTAGAGGCAGCATGACTCACCGTCTGACTGTTCCCACAGCGTTTGCAGTTTTCACCTACCTGCGGAAGAATCGTTGAAATCTGACAATTACTGTGACATCTCTCATCTGACAACCAAGCTGTTCTTCGACCATGATGCTAGAGTTTATGAACAGTTTTAGCACATACTGTTTGAAATTTGTTGTTTCTTGAAGTGGCCACTGAAGCCATTAACCCGGAGTTATTTTTCCAGAGATTTTTTCCTGGGAGAAAATTATTAGTTTATAGCATTTTGTTTGAAATGGAAATATGGATTTTGCTTACGCATATGTACTTACAGGATTTTTTTTTTCCAGATAGTTACAAGCAGGGGTTTTTTTGGTCTGGAGTTTTACTAAAAGAAACTGAATACAAAGCTCATGCATACAAATATATCAGTCATTCCCCAAACTGTCATACAAAAATGTTAACAGTTTTTTTTAAATCTTAAAAAAAATCTTATGCAGATCAAAATTAAATATATAATCATAGATAATATTTGAGTTTCATATATTATTGTACATTACTTTTGAATGCATTATTGTAACACAGATGTTATTTCAATGTGAAATCTCTTCTAAACTTTATAGCTAAAATACATCAAGATGTGCTAGTCCCTGAATATGTACATTATATGTCTTGTAAATTAAATATTCAGTTCTAAATAGCTGCAAACTTGAATAACTCATATCCAGGGGTTTTTTTCCTCACAGAAGTGTGTATTAGATCAAAAATATTATTCAGTCAAAATTGGAGTTAAGCAGAAAGCCATGTTTCCTGCATATTACCACATATGTTTATTTATGTAAAGTATGTGGCCATGCACAACATATTTTAAATCTCTTTACACCATCTGTGTGGCACATTTGTTTTTTATGAGTTGCCCAAAATACATTATATTTTTGTTGAAATCTTTAGTCAATTCTTTTCTCTGTAACATTGTTTTCATTTCTCGTGGATCATACATGGATTTATTCCCTATTATTCAAATGTTGGTGACAATTAGGTCCAGTATTCCTGATCATGTGGCAGAACAAAATGAGAGCCAGATTCCAATCTCTTCTAGGTCAGCATGGCTTTGCTAAAAAGACCTCCAAGTGTTTTTGCTGAAGAGACACATATTTTTATTTCTACCCTACATAACGTATCAGAATTGTTTATTTCACCACAGTTGCTTTTCCGTACTTGCACGATTTTATACCGTAAATGCAACGGTTCATAGTTACCATTTTAATGTGCTAAAAGTATTTTTCATTTGAAGCTTGTTCTTGTCATTCAAAAGATTTCTTTGTTTAGCAGATGTTTTGGTTTTTATTCCAAACTATTCCAGACTTAATTTTTTTGTTCTGGCATTTTGACTACATAAAAAACGGTATCTCTGGTGTTTGCTGTGTGCTAAATCTAGTGTCTCTGGAAACTGCAATAGACGCATTTACTGCCACAGGATAACTGGAAGCTTTTTTCCTAAGGACAGGCACTTCAGACACAAAGGTAGAAAGAAACAATGTCTGATCTGTATAGTCACAATGGAAGAATTATGGTTACCACAATATTGCACCTCTAGACCAAATGTAGATGCCTTTGGCAAGGTGATAAGCAATTCAGGTCTTTCATATTTACTGTGACCATCAGTACACCGAAAAGTGAAGGGCAAGAAGAAAGTCTATCTAGTAGTCCACATTTGGTGGCATTAATGAGCACTCTTAAGTTGAAAGTCTTCATATCTTCAACTTCAGAGTGCTGAACTGACACATACTCATTAAAATAGTCCAAGTTTGTTCAAAATACTTTGATAAGTAGTTTTGTGAAGGCAGACTTTATGCCAAATGAGGTATCATTTGGATATTATAGCAAATCAGGTATTGTCTGTTCTCCAGTCATTGGCACAATGCCAAGTTCAAGGCATATGGCAGGAGAACTGCTGTGTGTTCTCACTTACTCAGTGTAAACAAGCTCATATTCTGAGGCCTGATCTAGATTCAGTCTGTGTGATCAAATGATGCATCTGTGCCTCAATGGTGTGTCATGGCACCATGACCCAAATCTCCATTTTGATTTTTTTTTTCCTTCCTGTGGCAGTTGTGGGGCTCAGATCAGTGTTCAACGACCTGATCTCCAGCAGGAATGCAAGAGCTGGCACACAAGTTTTGGGATAAATGAAATTGGGTCACGGCTCTGAACTAGTCTAACATTTAAATTGCCCTAAATCAGTCAGTCTACCTTCCAGATGTAGATTACTGCTTCATCAATATTGCAGGGGGTATGTTTCCTTAGGGCACTGGAAGTTTTAAGTCCTTAAACAGAAGTGAGCAGTGATACTGATATGATTATAGCAGTTCATGCAAGCTGAAGGTGTGACTCCTGGGAAAGCAGATAAGTGCCCCAAATTCGCAGCAGCTATGAGAGTAGTGCTGGTATAGGAACACTTTAGATATCAAAAAAAAGCTCAGCCCTTCTCGAGACCAGCTCAAGACCAGCCTTGGCTCAGCAAAGTCTTTATAAAACAATGTGAGTAGTCCAGATACCAATGTATGTGGAGTTTTTTTACAGACCGTGCCCATGAAAATCTCAACATTTTAAAATTTTTCTGGGATTTTTTTTAAAAAAAAAGGATTTCTGTGATAATTTTTTTTCTCAGTTCTCACAGCTTTTGCAGTGAAGCAGGATTACTGAACTGGCACAGATAATACAACATTTCTTTGTATTATTGAAGAGAGTGGTAGAGATGTCTCATGGGAATTCTTTGGAATAGCTTGTTTATCTCTGAAATAAGATTTTTTCCTCACTGGGACACATGATGATTTGGAAAAATATTGTACGTAACCACCATTATATTTTTATTAAATGATTGAGATGAAGGGTGTTAGCAAACATTACTAGTGCCTGAATCTGAAATCGAGCAAAAAATTATTATTTAACTTCTTATCATGATTCCTCAAGAAATGTTTAGTATTAATTGGTTTGCAGTTTCATTTTTACTACTAACACTTCTTTCACTAATGTGAAATCGCAGTTTCATCACCCTACTTGGAAATCTGTCTTAATTCAAGAAGCCAGAAGTAGACAGAAAATAGCTTAGATACCTTAGGATGGGAGGGTAGGAGAGGGAGGATGTTTTCTCAGATTCTTTCTCTGGAAAGATTAATTTTCAAAAAGTGAATAATCAATATTATATTGTATCCCTCTCACAAAAGAAGCTGTGTGCCAGGATTTAAGCTTGTTTTAAACAACTGCTGTATTTTCATCGCTGGAGAGTTTCACTTTGGTTTTGAGCTTGTGAATTTTAGAAGAAAGAGGAAATGCATTAAACTCTTTCTTCTTCTGATTAATAATTGTTTAAAACCAGTACCTTGTACCTACAGCTTATCTTATAGCTATTAACAGTGAGCACCTTTAATTTTTGATCAAACAGTGGTAGGGCTATACAGTATATCATTGATTTGACCTAGAGGAAGAAGTGTGTTTAACATCAGAGACTCTTGTAACGTCATGGAAAATAAAGAGGGAAGAAGACGAAGTTCTATTTTACAGTGACTGAAAAAAAAAAAAAAAAAAGAAACATTTTTTCTCTGCCCTGAAATGTTAATAAAAGCACTGTAGTAACAGCAATATAGCCTTTTCCAGGATGGAAGGAACAGAAACGTATGTTCTACCTTCTGTCAAGAACAATGGTTAGGCATTTTATCTGTCAAACCTATCTGTATGTGTAATGCGTCCAGAAACGTAGTATCTGTGTACTGAAATATGTGAAATTTAATTTAACAATTCTATAAACCAAAGTCATGGTGAAAACAGAAAATATGTTCTGAATTATATGTGTAGTTTTTAGGAAAAGGAAGAACATTAGGGATGTTCATTTAATATCCATTATCTAACTATTAAGTAGGGGTTTTACTCAAAACTGCTTTTTAACTTAGAAAACTCTTTTGTGTAAAAGATATGTGCTCATAACCTTATTTTCTCACAATGCATGCATAAACTAACTCAATTCTGCATCTGTATTTGATTAAACTAATATTTATATTGCATCATTTTATTATTTGTTGAAAGAAGACAGTACACTTAGGAGTGACCTTTTATTTGATATTTTCACTTTGATTACATTCACATTTTTTATCTTGCATTTGTTCTAGCAGCAACAATCAAAACCAATTTTGGACCTCTGTACAGATGGATACATTTAATCTTTTGTTAGTATATTTTCTGGTGATTATTTTCAGGATTGCATCTAACATGCCGAAGAGATTAAGCGCTATTATCAGACAAGAGCAACTAACTGTGTCTGTGAACAAATTACCTTATCTGTAATCATTCTTAAAGAATTAGATCACACACAGAGATTTCAGTGAACATCTGGATCATTAATCAGCTTTGTCTTAAATATTTTCATTATTTTACTTTTTACTTGAAATTTTCTAGCAAAAAGGAGAAGTCATACTGACTTACAACATATCTCCTCACTGTCACTTGAGACATGATCCACTGATCTATTCTGTAATTTCCTGGTAGTATAAATATAATATATGATAGAATTATAATTCTGTTCACTGTTTAGCAAAGGCCACCACTGTGTGTGCAAAAAAATTCAGGCAAAGACAATGGCATAAAAGAAAAAAAGACAAACCTTAAAACAGTCATAGCACACTCAACTCTTTTTAAGAGGAAATAGAAAGTACTGCAGTGGAAGACTCAGATGAAAGGTTGAATGAATGTTTGAATACTCCTCATTTGTATGCAAATTTTATCTTAACATTTAGCCTTTTCTTCATATTAAGTATACTTTTTCGTTGTTCACATTGAATATCCACGCAAGAAACAGTTAATTATTTTATTTGAATTTTTGTCGTTCTAAATATAAACTTACAGTGAGATGATATAATATATACCTAAATGTCATAAAATTGTAACCTGTCATCAACATCTCTGTGGTTTCAGACAAAAATACATATGTTAAGAACGGTGGCTTCTATGACATAGTCTTATTATATTGCTGAATTGGCTGACACAAGTGCTTGAAACAGAGGCACATAGATTTTACCCAAAGCTGAGGGACATTCTCCACTCACAGTGAAACCAGTAGACACGAGTTACTTCTAGAAAAAGGACAAATTAGCTGAACACCTTCAAGAAGCATGCTAGGTTTCACTGCCCCATGCACAGTATGTAGCTATGGATTATGATTAGAGGACTATTTGAGCTGTATTTATTGTAATTATTGCCATTGAATGGCAAAAAAGTACATGTCACTGCAAGAAAATGTGTTTCTTGCCCTCAGGAGACTTCAGATTTTCTGTAAATGGAAAAAGGTCAATATTAGGTCAGACCTGAAATATGCTTACTTGGGGGGAAAATTCTGTGATTTTTAGTGGGTATAAGAAGGAGTAACCTGTACCAGAGATTGTAGAAATGCAGTGAGAAGAACATCTGAAAAGGCAGGATCAGGATAACTTCTTAGTCTATAATTCATCATATTGCTTTTTCTAGCAATGGAGTAGATTATTCATTCTCATATTTAACACAGTTATATTTTTCTCAGAGATTTTATTTTCCTCCTCACTTCTTACCTGGTCTTAGATATCCACTACTGGAGCTTTCCGTTAAAGATTACTTTATTAAAAAAATATTAGCTATTTCCTTTGCTCCCAGTCCATTAACTGCTCATGAGTGAGAGTTCTAAAGTCTAAATAATGTCTAATATCTAAGCCATCAAATCAAAGTATGAAACAGTTTCTAAAGACTAACTTGGTAAAACTAATTGGCTTGTAGACAAAATGCCATTTTGTGGTCAGAAGCGATGGCAGTTACAAGACTATTTAAGTGCATTCATATCACAGTTAAAGAAAGTCATCATGGCTTAGCTTCGCAAACGAAGATTTGGGAAGAGCTCTACCCACGTTTGTTGCAAGCGCGTTGGTGGCTAAAGAGGCCAATACGAGATAGGCAAGTCCAGTTGCAAAAGGCACAGCAGAAAGACTCCTTAGATGGTATATTCTGCAAGGCACGATTCTTTCTGCATTGTCTTTTCTCCTCAGGGGTGATCCTGCGTGCTTTCTCAAAAGCATCAGCAGCGTTGTAGATGGTGTGTCTCCAGGACTCCCGATTGGAGACCAGAGTAGACCAATTATGGTGATCAATATGGCCAAGGCTGAGATGTTGTTTCAGGGAGTCCTTGTATCTTTTCTTCGGGGCTCCTCTCTTGTGGCAGCCGGAGGCAAGTTCACCATAGGGCAGGATCTTAGGGAGGCGGTGGTCCTTCATCCTGGAGACGTGCCCTGCCCAACGCAGCTGTGTTCTCAGTAACATGGCCTCAAT